>JAFVLL020035731.1:0-12727 GCA_021397915.2 Tor tambroides | reverse complement strand
TTTTCAGAATGAATTTTATATATAGTATTATTGATATGTAATGTAATGTAACAATGTGGCAATGGTTTCTTAGGATCTACTTATGCTTCTGATGCTTTTGGGAAACGCGGCTCTATTTGAACAAACACTGTGACTGAGCCATGCGTCAGCAGCGAACGCTGTCTGTGATTGATTGGTTCTGTCTTTCAGCATTTGCGTGTGTTCCAACGAGCAGGAGAAATAGCTCTATCCAACACAATTGTTCGCTAATATAGTCTATTTTTCCATTTAGAAGCTTATTTTATGCACCGAGTTTCTTAATAAAATTAGTGGTTAAAAAATGCACTTTAGAATCGATATTTTTATGTGAGGATCGATCCTTTCGATACAACACCAGTATCAAAAGTATCGATACTTTAGGATCGATCCGCCCATCCCTAGCAGGAACACCCTTCTCCAATATCCACTAACTCTCACTAGAGTGTTAGTAGATTATTAGTAAAGTGGTAGGGTTAAGGTTAGAATAAGTTGACATTTACTTGCAAATTTACTTATATTCAATAGAATGTCTGTTGACAGGCCATTACAATAAAGAGTTAGCAGATATTAATCAGATAGTCTACTAATACTCTAATGAGAGCTTGTTGACATGTAGGTGCAAAGTTACTTATTGTCAACAGAATGTTCAAAAGGGACCATCAAAATAAAGTTATCAAAAGCACTTTTTAAAACAGCTGATGAATTTAACAGCACCATCATGAAAGAGTTTGGATGTTTAGTATGCCATCACAAATATATTTTATTGATCTGATTCTGGATTTTGAGAAAATCTAATAAAACCTTCTCCAGAGGTTTGTTTCCTCCTGGGTATGGTGAAGTTCTTCAGTGCCTGGGTTCCTGTTAATGTTGACTGGTGTAATCTGGAGCCCTCTAATGTCTCCCCACGCTGTCTTTTGTTTACAACTGATATTCACTCTGGAAAAAAACAAAACATACATTAATCTAACGTAAAAACAAAGTATACATTTCATCTGATGACAATTTGCTCAGCAGATTTTCCTAAAACTATCATAAGCTGTCACCCACTTTACAAGTGCCAGGCAAACAGATGAAACTGTTTCACATACAGTTGGTTGCTTTGGTGTTTGTATAGATAACTGCCTTTATGATGAATATATGGTCAAACTAATTCTCACCAATCAAGGCAGCAAGAGCTTCACTGTTGTCCAGATTATATTTATGCTGTAGTGCTCACATACATAAATTTTGCATAAATGTTGTTAAACTTGGTCAGCTCTTTGTTTGTACTATTTACCATGTGACTGTATGACAATAACACATCGTAGAAATTTTTTTCAACAATCTTTTAAACACACTAACAAGGGGAGTTGTAGAAATCTTTATTGAAAAAAAAAAAGTAGAAATGCATCTTGGAAAATAATTACACATTCAGAAGTGGTCAGTTCAGCGTTAGTAAACTCATGGTTTAGGGAATGTTGCTATAATTCAACATTGACAATCACATGACTTCTAGTGAAAGATTTGGCTAAAGCTATATTATTAGTAGTAGTATTAAACTACATGCTGGTTATGTTTCACATGACAGTGTGAAAACACAGCTATGTATATATGTGAAATGTTTATATACAAGTAAAATCATGTGTACAGCATAACCGAGCAAACAAACAAACAAACAAACAAACAAACAAACAAACAGGCATCAACACTGAAAGAAATAATCGTTTCAACTTCTAACATGAAAATTTTGGGTACTTACCATCATGTAAAATGGCAGTTGAGCATGTATGACATGATCTAAGAAGTCTTAGCAGGGAACTGTGCAAAGTTTGTCACTTCAGTTTGAGGAACATCAAGTGAGACACACCAAAAAGGAAATCGCTTGACCTCAAACGCTGAACAGCAAAGGCACAGGAAATTACCTAGTACTGTTACTAACACCATGGGTTCTTCTTTAGTCCAACCACCACTGAGCCTTGATAGACAAGAGATGAGAACATTTGGATCATCTTGTATTAATATATATATTTATACATTTTAGTATTATACTATTTGAGAATTTCTACACGATAAAAGTCAAGGGTTGCCACAGGGCTTCATATGACAAAACACTGCTCATTAGAAAAAGTGTAGCCAGTATGTTCTTTACAATGTATAAACATTCTAGATGACACTTCAATCTGAATAAAATGGTTTCATCTTTTTTTGTACAAAACACTATTTAACTACACTATTTCCAATGACTAACATATGTGTATTGTATTGTTTTATAAAGATGGTCTTTGGATCATTTATGCAAGAGGGGAAATAATTTTTACTTTGAAGGGGTACACCAACTGACCATCATTCTCAGAAAGAGAAGCATCTATTTTCAGCGTTTATACCCATCATCACACCCGCATATGAAGCTGCTTCCTTTTTTGTGTTTTTTTTTTTTCCTTTTTGTGAATGATTCGGATCTCTGACAAAAGTTCTTAAAACACTTAGACATCCTATGCATGTTGCCCTGTAAAACAGCTGGAGATAATTACTTACTGCAACTATGTGATTAAGTCCTTCAGAAATAACCAGTATTTCTGAAAGAGAAGACCAGAGAGGTCAAGATCGGGCAGTTATCAGAAATCATGGCTCAGCGCTTGAGCTCAAATGACCATGAGTCAGAGGGATATTTCTTCCTGACACATGTGGAGATTCAGTATCCTATGCTGCCCATATGTAGCCAAACAAAAGCACATAACGTCTGATAGTCTTTGTTCTTTTTTCAGTAATAGATGCTTCGGTCTTGAAGCCTAAATCAGCTGGGATAGCGCATTTATTGTAGCACTTATTTAAAAACATTCTCATTTTCTATGCCAAAAGTATGTCATACCAAAATACCGTACAAACGACTATCAAAGATAAGTTGTGAACTCCCTTTAATGTGGGAAAAGATAAAAACAGTCAATAATATATTATTAGCCAATGATATCTGAAGAGTTGATCAAGACACACTTTAAACATAAAAAAGTTGTACTTTATTAGATTGTCAGTGGAACTTTTACACACAAATATTGGGTAACTGTAAATAAGGATCACACATTTCAGCATGTACTTTGGTGAGTACATCCACCACGAGATGTCTACCGATTCAAGTTCTCACCCACCAGTTTTATAATGTGCTGTGTTATTCACCATAAAGACTAAGTATCAGCCATGGCAGGCGGGCTGCTCCCTGGTTGCATGTCTGACAGTTTTTGCACACCTTTCTTATGTCATCCTGTTCAAAGCAACCTTAACTGGAGAATAAAGCCAGACTTGTGTGCAGGGAGCATCCACACATGACTGGAAGGCAGGCTCACGACTGCACAGACACAAGTGTGCATGATTTACAGTTACGCAAAACTGCTCGCGTTGAGAAAGGGCTTCTTTTCATCATCTCGAGACTGACAACTCCATCTAGCCTCGGGTTTGCTCTACTGTGTCCATTTTCATTCAACATGCATGCAGCTAGGGTCCAGTCCAGCACCTTTATATGTTCTCATATAGCACCATTTTTTCATATATATTTGAAGTTTGTCAGGACCCTACTGTTGGCATGCATGAACGTCAAATTTTAAAACGTCATATTTCATCAGATACGTATCCTACATATTTCAACCTTTTAAAAACATTACAAGGCAAATCAGGAATATTCATACTGTACCATACATGTTGAACAGAAACTAATACAGTACTCACGTGAAAAGAAAGTGCTACTAGACAGAACCATTTCTTTCTTGTTTTTGAGTCGTATAATATTCGAAGGCTCTACAGGAGGACACACTACATTACATTATCTAAAGATACATCAAAACATTTTTTTTTAATTTTGCCATCTTTTGAAATCATTTAACAAACACTGACACGTCTTAATTCCAACCGCAGATGGTCAACACAAAGATAAAAAGGAACAACTGAAGAAAGTTTGTGAACAACCTTTCTTTTTTCTTTTTTAGAACGTCACATTACCCACACCACTATCAAGAACATATACAGAAGTGTATGCATCTCTGATGTTATATTTTGATATTCCCCGAACTGAAATTTTTCTCTATTTTACTTTGTGTTATTGTTAAATTTATTCAAGAGGTCACGTTGCTGCATTCGAAATACTTTTTTCCCAGTTCTTTTGTTTTCTAACATCATGCGTACAAAATGTTACATTTTAGAGATGAAGGCAAACTATGTTGGAATGACAATTCGTAACCCTAAAGTCAATCATTACAACCACAGTGTAATGATTTTAAGGCCTATGGGTTGAAAACTGTAACTTCAATACATGTTATGCATAACAGTCCAATTTCATGAATTCAAGTGTTTAGAGTCCCAAATAATTCCTTTAAAATTAAATACACTGTTTCATCAGGGCGATAAATTGTGTACACTAGCAATATTTGTATACCACCTATACATAAAGCAAGAAAAACATCATACGAACACTGCTCTCTCTTCTGGTCCTGCATTGCACATAAACATATAACAAGCATACTTCTACTCGTTTCCTTGTTGGGAACAAACCTGTACTCAGATTTTTAAAGTGCACATGGTTCATCAATTTTGCGCCAGCTTTACACGCTTACTGCTTTATAGGTAAGAGAGGACAACCAGATGCTGCCATTCAAAGGTAACTTTCTAAATATTCTGATGCCCTTGGTAGTTTGAAATTTGAGGTGAAAATAACTGCCTCAACCATCCAACCTTCTAAATACGGGAAATCTGCATACTAGACCCACGCTAGCGTATACTGCCTCCTCTAGCAGCCCTTATTGTAAGTAATCTGTGTGCAGATAGTCATAGGAAACGAACCACACAATGACAACAATACAATCACAGACTGAATACTCGGTGTTAGTGATATGCTAGATATATCAGACCCTTGAACACATTGCAACCAAATCTGATCGAAATGAACCAAGAAGTGCACAGAGCAAAAGGATGATTGCACTTCTGAAAGGCTGAGGTGTTCATTTGGGAGCATGATTGTCACTCTTTTCATATGCGGCACAAATGACGGTTCTCTTTGCAGTGGTAAAGCAGATGAAGCAGCTCAAAGTGCTGTTTGAATAAAGTGCTTCCTGTAAGAGGTGTCTGTTATAGATCAGCATCTTAACACTAACCCACAGAATGTAACCATAATTCAGTTATATTCTTCTAAAACATAAATACTCTTTCTCTCACACACACGGAGAAAAAAGAAGTGCCGAAACAAATTGCTTTTCCCGTCAGCTGGACAATAATTACAGTACAAAATATAGCTGCAAGCAGCGATAAGGGGCTGTAGCGCAGTGCAGAGAAGAACAAAAACAGCAGAAATAGAATGTACATAAAAAACAAATAGGTTCAGAAATACAGAAGAACAAAAATTAAAAGAAGTTCACATGAGAATGCACAAAAACACATTTCTGATTTAAGATGAACACACATGGGGAAGGTCCAACATCTGGAACAGAAGCAACATTTGCACAACTTCTGGCCACAGTACCTCTTGCTGTCTGGGTATGTGCCACACTGGATTCGAACCCACAACCTAAAAGGTTCAAGCTCAGTGGCTTAGCAGAGTGTGCTACTCAGCTGATGCAGAAGCAAAAATAAATAAATAAATAAATAAAAAAAACCTCTTTAGTATTTTGACCAGCATAACATTTAAAGTTAGGTTAATGGTAACGCAGTTTATGGTTAACTTGATAGCTGAAGAGTCACAATAAACATTATGTTAAATGGTTAGCCTGTAACTTATTAGCATGCTAAGTTTATTAGGTATTCCTTGGGAACGGTAGCGAATGTCAAAAATCTGTTCAGTCATTTCTGTGGGGCTCGGTCCAAAGATCATCTGATCGGATTTTGGACAAAATTGGGCAAAATTTGTAGGAAGAGTAGAAAAAAAACTTTTTCGTTTACTTCAACATAGCGGACAGACACATTAATGAAAAATGACAAATGACATATCGTCAGAATCGGCATAACCCAGGGACTGAAAGGATACAAAAATAATGGACATTTGGACAATGTTTTCAAAAGTTATAAGCATATTTGCAAAAATTGTTATATCTCTGGAACACTAGGTGGCACTGTCTTCAAACTTTGGAGGTATCTCCAGGACATGGTGTTGATGATCCCTACTTTTTGTGCAGATATGTCAAATGGTTCAAAAGATATTGCAATTTATGTCAAATTTCAAAATGGCTGACACATGCTTCAGCCAATCCTGACAAAATTGACATCCTCAGATTCCGCATGACCCAAGGACACCAAGATAATTATTTTCTGACTAACTGTTCAAAAGTTATAAGCTAAAACGTGCATTTTTGGTATCTCACAACCCATAAGTGGAGCTGTTCTCAACTTTGGCATGGACCCTCAGATCATGAAGTGTACCAAGTTTCATTTCGATTGATCAAAGTTTGGCTGAAATACAGCCACTGAACCAATTTTGGGTCGACCTCCTTAAGTTCACAACATCATAACTTTTGAACAAACATGAATTAAAAAAATCTGTTCAGTCATTTCTTTGCAGCTCAGTCCAAGGATCATCGGAGCCAATTTTCAGAAGAACTGGACAAATTTTGAAGGAGGAGTAGCAAAAAGACAGAATACTGTACTACTGTAATGGCTGCTGCTGTAATGGGTGGAGTCTTAATGTAAGCTATTGAATGTGATTAGAATGAAGAGAGTAATCAGGTGTACTAAGTTTCATTTTTCTAGAATTAGGGGTTCAAGAGTTATTACTATTTCAATGTAGAATTTTCGAACTGCTGGTGGCACTATAGAGTTAGTCCTAGAGACCCCAAAGTTAGTCAGATCACTATTCATGAGCATCACTACAAGTGTGCCAAATTTCATCATTTTCCTATGTTCCATTCATAGGGCTGCCATAGACTCCCATTGGACAAGAAGAAGAAGAAGAAGAAGAAGAAGAAGAAGAAGAAGAAGAAGAAAACATACAGATACAACAGGGGCTACAGCCCCTTCGGAGCTTGGCCCCTAATAAACAGAAGCCAACTCGAGCCAGACCTAAAACCAGCGAAAATACTTATTAGTTGTGCTTTAATGAGAAAATGACTGCCTACAAATGCTACAACCCCAGGAAAAAAGTTTGAGTAAAGGCAACTAGTTAACATATGCTGTGTTTTCATAATAGTACACTACTGCTTATATTTTATTTGAATGAAATTCAGTATGCAAAATGCATACTGTGCATAGTACGTCCAATTTCAGTGTAGATTTTAAAACTGTATGCCAAAAACCATTTCCCGCAACCCAAAGAATCGGGCGTGAAGGACATCTGGGGATGCTGCAAATTGCTTGTTATTTTTGTTCAATTTTATCATACCCTATTTAAAAAACAAATGATTATGTAGTAGTTATGCAGTAGAATATGTGTATGATAATATGTAGTTTTAAACAGCTATTGTTTTGATAGGAATGACATCATGTCAAATGCATTTAAACATTTTTTTAGGTCTGTGTAAATCCAGTGTGACAATTCTTTTCAAAATTTTACATAAGACCACATAACCCTGGAAACCAAGCTAAACTAAATTCTGTTATTTTAAAACGAGCCAATTTGTTTGCTTTGCTTTTGCACAGTTCTCGTTTAACCCCACTGACAAGGAAAAATAATATACTGCACACCTATCAAGAGTGATTTAGCATTTGTCTTGTCAGAGAGATGGACATCACTCAAATCTATTATTTAAAGCCACTTTTAAAGCTCAAAATGAAAAAACGAATCTTAGTGTGTCTGTGCAGTTATGCTAAAGCATGGGCACACAATGTCGTATATGTGACCCAGGACCACAAAACCAGTCATAAGATTCTTTTTTTTTTTTTTAAATGAGATTTATACATCATCTGAAAGCTGAATAAATAATTTTTCCATTGATGTATGGTTTGCCAGGAAAGGACAATATTTGGCAGAGATACAACTATTTGAAAACTTGGAATCTGAGGGTGCAAAAAAAAAAAATCTAAATACTGAGAAAATCACCTTTAAAGTTGACTAAATGAAGTTCTTAGCAATGCATATTACTAACCAAAAATTAAGTTTTGATATATTTACGGTAGGAAATTTACAAAATATCTTCATGGAATGTGATCTTTACTTAATATCCTAATGATTTTTGGAATAAAAAAAAAATCGATAATTTTGACCCATACAATGTATTTTTTGGCTATTGCTACAAATATACCTGTGCTACTTAAGGCTGGTTTTGTGGTCCAGGGTCACATATTTGATACTTTATAGTTCAAGCAGCCTCATCAGGTTAGGTATTTGTCATTAGGCTAGTGTGTAAATAATTTATCCAAATAATGTAAATATTAATGCACTTTTTGGTTTCTAATTTCAAATGGGGAAAGTAGTATTTGTTCAATGGCAAAATCTTGCAGTTCTCTTGATCACTGAGACCAAAAAAACAAAAAAAAAAACTTCACTTTGGACCATCAAAATACTCCGCACTGGAACGTGTGCAGTGCATCTCTGATATAAGTGCTTGATAAGACCTTGATTATTTGATTCCCAGCTTTGAGAAATTGCACAGCAGCCCCATTCATGTTAAGCCTGGGAAGAAGTATTGGATGTAATAACACCAAATCCTAATGCTCTACTAAGCACGCTCTCTCTGTCACACACACACACACACACACACACACACACACACACACACACACACACACACACCCCTACTGTAGGACTGCACCTGTCCGGTGCCACATACACACATTGCAACCCCAGCAGAGCCCCTCCGCACAGGGACGAGCCGCTTGTTTTCTGCCTTCAATAGTGGGCACGAACTAAAGTGGACGAACGGTAAAGTGCCGTCGCGATCGTCCGCTAGTACAGCAGGAGGCTAGAGGTACAACTAACAACAGAAATATCAGAAGTAGTTTGCGTCAATCCTCCTGCTCCTCCGTGTCTGTCCTCTTCTCTTTATGACAGGTGAAGATGTGTCGCATCTCCTCCTCGTACCTCATGAAGTTCTCCCCGAAGCGGGCCCAGGCTTTCAGCGGGACGGTGATAGTGTTCCTGTAGGGCTGCCGGACTTCGCTGATCTTCAGAAAGACGCCGAAGCGGTTCGAGCCGACGTCGAAGTAAAAACGCTTATTATCGACGCGGAACGACGCCGCCTCGGGCAGCTCCGGCGACTCGTCGTGGTTCTGCGCGCAAGCCCGCTCGGGCTCGTCGTCGCCGTAGTCTTCGATGAGCTGAGACAGCGCGTCTCTGAACTCGATGAGACCTTGCGCGGGCAGCACGATGGTCTGCTCGATGCCCTGCCCGTAGTAACCCATGCTCCCGTGGCCTCGGTTGACGGTCTGCCTAATGCGCAGGAACCGGCCGCGTTGGTTCTCCTTCAGGTCCAGGTAGTACTTCCTGTTGTCCCGCTCGATGAACTCGCTCTTCAGCACCCGGTGCATCTGCTCCTCGGATGCGGCCGAGCCGCTGGGGGACGCCGCCTGATCCGCTGCTCTCCGGCGGGGATCCTGCGTCCGACCCTGGCCGTTGCTCTGCTCCTCCGGCCGGCGGTCCGGCGCCTGGCATGATCCTCGGAGCCCGATGTGCGCGTAATAATCAATGAAGTCGCCCAGGCAGTAGCGCAAGTCGGGCGCCATGGACATGGACAGGGTGAGTTTGCTCTTGCGGATGTTGTCGTGCCTGCCTCGGCCGATCCACACCTCGGCGATCTTCAGGAAGCGGCCGCGGGTGCTCTGCTTCACGTCCAGGTAGAAACGCTTCTTCTGGATGTCCACTCGCTTGGACGCCAGCTCCTGTATGTCTGACGCTTTGCTGCTGACATACTGCTGCGAGTATCCTGATGTCATCCTGCCTCTGCCTCGGTCCGTGCCCCTTCGGTGACTATCGGCCATAATCATTCACGGCGCTTCATCGCTTCGCTTGGTATTGTTCCGCTTATCGACAGCCCGAGCTCCGGCGAGTCTCCTCGACTGACCTGAAAATGGCAGTAGCGGCTCCGCTTAGAGCGGCTCATTGACTTCCTTTGTCCTGATGAAAGGTCAATCGAAGCGCGGAGGCACGTTCCGTATGCACCATATTTTAAAAGCTCTTGTTTTTAACCTCGCCATCCATCTGACACATATTCTTGAAGTGAGAGTGTGAGCGAGAGAGAATCAGCGGATCTCTATGGAGGGCGCCGCTGCTGTAGTGCGAATGAACTCAATGACCCATCCCCCTCCCTCCAGCACACAGCGCAGCTCTACTCGCATATCGCTTGCGTACTACAACACGCACTGCGCTGCGCACACATAAGTATGCAGTATAGACCCTTTTCACATTTCCGGGTTTCTCAGCAGCAGAAGTCGTCATAGCTGGGTAAACTTCTATAGCAGTGAATGGGAGACTACCTCAAATATATATATATGTGACCCTGGACCACAAAACCAGTCTTAAGTGTCAATTTTTCAAAATTGAGATTTATACATCACCTGAAAGCTGAATAAATTCCAGATTTTCAAATAGTTGTATCTCGGCCAAATGTTGTCCTGACAAACCATACATCAATGCAAAGCTTATTTATTCAGCTTTCACATGATGTATAAATCTCAATTTCGAAAAATTGACCCTTTGTGATCCAGGGTCACACACACTCACACACACACACACACACACACACATATATATATATATATATATATATATATATATATATTGCATTTCCATTTGCTCAAAAAATCACAAAAGAAAAACTGACAGAATAGAGACTGATAATGACAGTCAGAAAAGAGAACGATGTCAAATTTACCATCACTCCCATGGACGCAGTATTAGAAACACTGTTGCATTAGCGTTCATTTGTTTTTTGTAATTTGATGCAAAAGTAATATAATCAACAATTTAGTGTTATAAATGTACATAAAAAATTAAAATTAAAAAAAAAACTTTGGAGGATTTACGATGCCGATGACGTTGAAACGCATCATCACAGTCTTGTGAAAAGGGTCCATACCAGTACTCCAGAATGTAGGAATATAGGCAAGTATAGGTTTCTGCAGGAAAGTAATGGGAGTTACCAGATCGGGGTGTTTTTAGACCATGTTACCTTATTGGCTGACGTCACAGTGACGGTAGGTTTAGGGGTGGGGTTAGGTAAGAAAACACTGTATAATGCTACCTGTTGTTAATGTTTTCTAGGTCGTTGTATTATGAGTGATAAAGTGTGTTTGTTTGGTGAAAACCTTTGCTAGTGTTATGAAAGAATAAGTTGATTTGAGACGTTAATGAAGTGTTTTGGTAGTTTTAATGCATTTTGAATGTGAAATGAACTACTGTGTCTAGTTGAAAGACAGTTAGGAGAACTGTGTGAAGAGTTTTGAAAAAGTGACTTTATTAATGAGAAATGTGTCCTAGAGATTGTAAAAAAAAAAAATTAAAAAAAATCTGTACCTATTTTTTTAAAAACAAATATAGCAAAATCACAAATACATATTCATACTCACCCACAGACAAACTTACAAACATCCAAAAATAGTTTAAAAAGATACATGGACTTTCTTGTGCACTCTCTTGTGCACCGGCTGCCATACAAATCATTATTACATTTGAAATATCAAATGTGAAAAAAATACCACTTTGAGCACTGCGTTGCATTGTAATTAATACAACAGGCTACTAGTTACATAACGACACATGATCTATGTTCACATAGATGATTTACTTTAGACAGTGCTACGCCATTCATATTAAAACAACTAAATAACGCGCTTATTATGACACTCACACTGTGTGTGTGTGTGTGTGTGTGTGTGTGCGTGCGCGTGCGCGCTGCGTGTGTTTTTAACACAGCCAGCTTGTTTATTTCACTCCAGTCCGACAGGTCGCGCTGCTTGGTGTGTCACATACGAACACAGCGCGGGAGACTTTGGCTGAAGTAACGGGAAATGTTTATATATAAATTCATATTCGACAACACATATAGACAGGCTGTGAGTTATCAAAGCTTTTAGAGGAATATGAAGTGCTGAATGAAATGCACAGAAAGACAGCGGGACATTCATTTCAGGGTGAGTGGTAAACGTGTGCTTTTATGGAGGACAAGAAATGACGTAAGTATAAATAAATAAATAAATAAATGAATAAATACATAAATGCGAAAGCGGCCAAGATGGCGTCGTAGCAAGACAGGTTTGCTGGAGCTCTTAAAAACTTTACTCAGATCCCGGGTTTTCTAAAACAGTTAATGTTCAGAACTGGAAGATACTGTTTATATTATGAGTTAAGTAGCCTCTTTTAATTATTTTTTTCTTTTGCATATTTTTGTTATTTGAGCTCTACTGAGACGCTTTTGCCAGCTAGCCGCTATTAACAATACTCCACGTGCTTTTGCTATAAATTGCTGTGCTGACTTGTTAATATGGAGGAAAAAGAAGAAACTCTCCTTGCTATGCACAGCTATGCAAGGAGAACAAACGCTGAATTGGATGCAGTTGTTGGACAGTCTGAGTTCGCGCCTTTACCCGATACACCTGAACCGAACCCTGCAAAAAAATGCAAAACGAGCGCCAACAGTCCTTCGGTGAGTGATGCCATGCTAATGAGATTCATGCAGAGAATGGAGGCGATGCACGAAGAAACTTTGCGCCGAATTCAAGGAGTTGAAAAAACGGTACTTGAAAACTCAAACTCTATTAAACAGATAATCAGCTCCCTCGAATTCCACGGTGAACAGGTGAAGCATTTGAGTGATAAAACTGAGGAGCT
>JAFVLL020035729.1:0-47580 GCA_021397915.2 Tor tambroides | reverse complement strand
GAATTGGTGGGTTTTTGTTAAATGTGAGCCTAAATCATCACAATTAAAAGAACCAAAGACTTAAACTACTTCAGTCTGTGTGCATTGAATTTAAGACACGAGTTTCACAATTTGAGTTGAATTACTGAAATAAATGAACTTTTCCAAGACATTCTAATTTATTGAGATGCACCTGTATATGTATGAGATTAATCTGCTATAAACAAAACATAACTATGGGCACTTTTGGTCATGTGGAATTTTAAACCATAAACTCTAATATCACATTCACTAGTTAATTTTTGTCCAACAGTGCCCTAGTGAAAAATAAATATACTAAAATGTATCTGAAATGCATTTATTTCATGCTAAGTATACTACAAATATATTTACATATTTATGTACTTAATAAAAATACCCTGCAGTTGTACTCTTGGTATACTAAACTGCTATACTTAAGGTCTACTGGAATAACTAATTTTCTACTTAATGCACTTCAACTGTGTGTAAGTAGTGCTGAAGTCCAACTAAAGATATACTTGATTGATAAGTATATTGATTGTGCTAAAATGGAACTATTGCAAGTATACTTCACTTTAAATATCTTCTCATTTAAAGACCGATATTATTCAATGATCATAAAATCCTCATCAATAGTGACATTAAAACACATTTTAGGCTTAATATTAAGAAATGTGCATTGTGCACAAGTAGTACTCCAAATAAAGTGTAATTTCAATTTTTATATCAGTACTGTAAGCCTTGAGTGATATGTTAGTAAATATGTTAACAGATTTGAACTATACTTAGTGTGAAATAAATGTATTTTAAATATAGACCTATTACTTTTTTTTTACTAGGGTGTACATGCATAACTGGAAAATTATCCTTTTTTTCTCACTGTAAATTCCATTTCCACCACATCTCAAAGTGTGCACTGTTTTTGATAATATTCTGTTGTGGAAATGCCAAAACAAAAATGCTTGAGAGATAATTTCCACCACACCTCAAAGTAAGTATTGTAAGTACGTTATTCAACATAATATTCTGGTGGAAATGACATTTTAAACATTTTTGGCATAGCCACAAAGCAGTCACACAGTAACTCTTAAAAAGTAGCTAGTACTTCAATACATTTTTGAACCTGTATTGTATTCCTGTAGCTTAAACAGTAGAGCATGGTGCTAGAAACTCTGTTCAAATCCCAAGGAATGCATGAACTGATAAACTGTATACCTTCAATACAATGGAAGTCGCTTTGGATAAAAACATCCGCCAAAAGCGCACATTTCCAAATTTTGGCAGGTCCCAGTGTGTAGACGCAGTCCTGGTATGCCAGTGAGGGGCAGTGCCTTCCCTTGAGGCTCAGAAAGCAAGTTTTCAAGTGCCAATGGAGCAAAGACCTCCAGGTCATATTCCTCCAGGGGTCTGCGCCAGCCAAGAAACTGCCATTGAGATGAATGGGAACGTTTCACCAAGTCTTATACACAGACCTCCTTGGATGGAGCTGGCTTGAGGGTAGGCAGATGTTCCTTCAAAATGACATGATGAAGTAATGACTAAATAGAGGATATCTTCATCAAAGCTACAATTAAGAAGAAAACTTGATGAAAACTTCAAGACAAATTGAACACGTGCCATGCTGTACATCTACTTCACATGCTTTCCATTATATGGCAGAACCGTGTCCTCGATTCCACTCTTTCTCTCTCCTCACCTTACATTCTTCATTGTATCTCAAACTCAATCTCATGTGGGTGTCTGGTCCCTCAAGTCTCCTGTTTCTCTTCCTTTCAATCTCCCTGACGCCTCAGACTTTAACGCAAGCGCCTCAACAATCAGTATTTCACAGTTCCCTTGTCTTTTCAGTTTCTCTCTGTCCCTTTTGTTTCTTTATCAAATTCTCACATCTCCACTGGACCCAATTAAAATTTCCAAGGCCTTTGAAGTCGAAAAACAAATTAACCTATCCTGACTTGTCAGGTTCAACAAGTGCTAGTTTGACTGTTTGAATTTGTTTTTTATCATTAGTCTCAGAAAATGTTGAGCAATCTTGTTTCTTTTAGTAATAAACAGTGTAATTTTGCTGCAGGATTACCATATCACTGATAATTTGTAAGTCTTGACTTATATTCTTTGTAGACACGGGGAACATCGCTCTATGCCTTAAAAGGCTCTTTAAATCTCTGTCCGTCCCTCTGTGTCACACTGATCTGGCTCATAGCAGCTTGAAGAGGAAACACTCTCTATTCTCGGTGCTGAACTGAGCACCATCTGGGCAGGGAGCCATATTTCACTGCTGATAATTACAGTATACTAGATTTTCTTCATACAATATTGAATATTTGGTTCAATGTGCACTGATGCAAGCTCAGTTATTATCTTACATGATGTTATTTACATAGTTAATGATGAATCAGCAGCAATCTGACCAATGATGGCACACATTTTAAACACATCTGTGTCCGAAACTGAAGAATGCTGTCTTTCTGCTAAGTCATTCAGTGCGATGGAAATTATATGAGATTCCTACTAAGGAAAATGGTTTTAGATTGGCTTCTGAGGCACTGCAATGTCACGTTTAAGGATCTCGAACAAATTGAATGAAGCTTAAAGGTGGGGTAAGTGATTTCTGGTAGCCAATGTTGATATTTGAAATCACCAAAACAAACACGCCCCTACCCCAAAAGGTTCTCGCCCCTATTTTGATAGCTCCGCCCCACACATACGTACGCAACCCAGGCAACAATTAGTTCTGTGAAACAAAGCAAAACCAATGTTACTCACCTATCAAGAACAAACAGGCACGATTACAAACCGTTCTCCGCCCGGAATTCTCAGCACGGTTAGACAACCTCTTCTCCGGAGTCCGGATCATGAGTAGACACACCCCTTACTGCTGATTGGCTACAAGTTTGTTTTGGTACTGGGCCCGACTCAGTTTTCTAAAAGCGTTTTTGAAAAAATAAATACCCCAACTTTAAGAGAGAATTCAGTGAATATTCAATAACTACAGCATTTATTTCTAGGTAGAAATAGAATCAGAATTTGAAGATGATCATAATGTATTAATTTAGTATTATTTATATACTATTATATTTTTACTTAATATTTTGAATTAGGTTTTATTTTATTTTTTAGTTATATTTCAGACAGCTTATTTAGACATTTCCTCCTGTACACACCTTTGTTTCTAATTTTCTCTTTCTCTCTGTCTCTCTTGCTTTTTTTATATCCTTCTGTCTAACTAAGCCCAACTGTGTATATATACTCCATTGATTATAAGTGAGTTGGGATGAACCGAGCCTTCACGCAATTGTCTTCTGGCAGCCAAGTGATGGATTTTAGGTCCTTCTGCAGTCATCTTTGATTAATGGAGGAGACTACAGTGGACAGGGCAGAAGACTGCGATCAATTCGCCAATAATTCCATATTTACACATCATCAAAAAGAGAAGAAGAGTGAGGAAGACACAGGAAGACGTAGGAAGGGCAGATAATTAGTCATGAGAATCTACATTTAATGAACAGGAGATCTATTAACTGAGGAAAACTAGAAGAACATTGAGAGACAGGATTGGGTGCTCAGTAAACTCGCATAGGATCACATCGCCCACCCTTGGCATGTTCTGAAATATTCTGGCTAAATTGCTTATGGTTTCAGCTGCTTATAAGAGATTAGCTCTCCCAGCTCAGTTTTAACACATTTTACCATGCTTAAAGGTGCATTCATTTTGGTGCTAAATTAAAAAGTTTCACACAAATAGAAATAAATTGTATTTTTGTGAATAATGATCTGAATGGTGTACACTCACGTGCTGAAGACTGTATTTATAATAGTTTTAATTGTGTACACAGAAAAAAATGGTGTTGGGTTTACTTTGAAGATTTACTTCAGAAATTGCTAGTCATTTTTACAAATGATCAAAATGAAACACTGAATTGAACTAGAAACTCTGAAGTAAAGAGACTGAAAATGGAGACTGAAATTTTCTTCTAAAATGTACTTGAAAAATCTTTGTTTTATTTACAACCTTGAAAATTGAGATCACTCTATTGATGTATTAAAACTGATGTATAAAAATGACGTGACCTGCCTTGTTTCACTAAATGCCGGCGAGAATCCTCTCAGTCTTTGGCTGATACTCTATTAGGGTAGTGTTGTTTGCTGATGAAAAAAGTGAAAATTAGACAATGAAACAATTGTTGTGCTGTATTAATGATGTCAGGGTTCTGTCGTGTGTGTCATGTGTTCCTGCCTCTTGTGTCCTTATTTGGTTTGTTTCCTGTTCTTGTTTCAAGTGATTATTAGTTAAGTCTGTCCAGCTGTGTTTGTCTGATTAACCTGTGTATATTAGTTCATGCCCGTTCAGTTTCGTGTTGTCTGGTCTACTCGTTACTCCCCGGTGTTCCTGTGGCTGCCTTGCCTTATCCTGCCTTGTCTTGCCCTGCCTTGTCTTGCCCTGATGTCATTATTACAGACTATGATTTGAGTTACGTCCTTGTCAGCGTGTTCCTGTGTCCTCCCTCGTGTGTGCACCGTGACAAATGAAGACAACAGGAAAATAAATACTTGTATGGCTGAAGAAGTAGGAAAGCTCTGAAGCCAAAAGAAACACAAGCGTAAACATATGGCAGACACAAGGTGAAAAGATTTAATGACAACTTGAGAAAATCCTAAGTAGTAATGCCCAAAATAATGTTTTTGGGCAGTTAACTGCATTTAATTGAAAATGTATTATTGTTTACATTTAGTTGCATTTAAGAGTAATTTTGTGACCTTAAGTACTGCATCTTAAATTTCATAATTACCTTTATTGTCTTTGAAATATAGTTCAGATATACTGCCATTTATGGTAAACATAAATGGACTGTCATACTGGAAAAAAAAAAACAATAAGTAAGATTTACTTAATTTTTATTTGGCAAGTTTTTGCACACATCAATTTTAAGTAAAATGCAAGTATTTAATTAAGTAAAATCTACTTAAGTTAGGTAAAATTAGCAAAATAAATAAGTAAATTTAACATGGCCAGTTAGAGTTTGAGTACTTATTTTAAGTTGAATCTGCAATACTTAAGTACATTTCGCTCAGTCATGGCTTCTAAAATTTACTCAATCGATGTAGCAATAGAAAACAACCATGCTATTAAAGCATGTGATTCACTCACAAACATATAAGCAAGTTATCCTTTTAAGATATGTCCACTCGCTAGAATTACTACTCAAATGAACACAGAGACCTCAATACTTGGTACACCATACACAATGACGGTGACAATCAGTGGATAGTGTTTGAGTATGAATGGGTCATTTTGAGTAGAAAATCAACTCCAGATGCCCCCAAACAGTAAGTTACTAAACCTAACAACAAAAGCAACCATAAAACTGTGTAAATACATCTCAAAAACAGCAAAAAAGTTAACCTTATTATTCATGCCCAAGTGCATGATGGGAACAACGGGATCATGACTTTGATATTTACTTAAAGAATCCTTGTAAACATACCAAACAATTCCAAGTAAAATATACTTGTAAGTTCAAACTTTAATTTCTACAAGCTTAAATTGAGTACTAATATAGAATTTACTTAAATTTTTTAATTTTTGCCTGAACTAAATTATTTAATGTAGAAATTACTTTTGTTTTTATGTAGTATTTACTTCACCAAAAAAATCATTTTTATCAGTGCATATATGAAATATGTTATTTCTGCTGAACCTTGTATGTCATGTTTAAATATTTGTAATTAACTTTAAATGTAAAATCAAATAACACAGTTAACATTATAATCAAGCACTTTACACATTAACACATCAAAATAAGTGTACTTGTTTACAGCCTGACAACCCAGTAAAAGAGTAATATATTTAAAATAAATTTATTTCATGCTAAGTATATTTCAAACCTAACATATTTACTGACATATTGCTTGAGACATACTGATATAAAAATTCTAATTAAACTTTATTTGGACTACTACTTGTGCACAATGCACATTTCTTAATATTAAGCCTAAAATGTGCTTTAACTCCTTAGCATTCTGGGAAAACTAAGCACCAAATGTACCACAGGTGGAACGTTGGAATGCTGACAGGTTAATGTCACTATTGATGAGGATTGTATGATCTTTGAATAATAATGGTCTTTAAAAGCAAGACATTTAAAGTGTATATAGTTCCACTTTAGCACAATCAAATATACTTCATTATATCTTTAGTTGGACCTCACCACTACTTAAATCGGCACAATTAAAATGCATTGAGTTATTTTTTTAACAAAATTAGTTATTCCAGCAGACTTTTAAGTATACCAGTTTAGTATACCGAAAGTACAATTGCAAGGGAATTTTTATTAAATACGTAAATATGTAAATGTATTTTTAGTATACTTAGCATGCAATAAAGTGTACTTAAGTGTTTAGAATCAATGATAAAGTGTACTCTATTTAAGCTTATTATTTATTTTCATTAGATTCAGATTTGAAATGCACTAAAAGTGCACAGTCAATACAATTAAGCACATTTCTTTTTCACATGGATAATAAGCACTGAATATTGCATAGGCACAAAAAAAAGAATATTTTCTTGGCAAACTTGGCAACACAAGGCAGGACATTTGTGTTTCTTTTTCATTAAGACACAGTGCCATGAACCTTGCAACTTTTCTCTTTTTTTTTCCTTAGAAGAGCTTATTGTAATGGCCTGCACAGATGTGTGGGCTAAGCCCTGAATATCCACTGACCCTTGAACTGCCCCGATCAGTGTCTATCCAAACATAAAAAATACTCCATGTAGGAATATCTATGAATATGAATGAGATCACATTGAGACATCAGCGTCAAAATCTCAAGACGTGAGAAAAGCGAGATGCACACACACACAAATGTGTCTTTGATGGCAAATCCTGAAATCATCTGTACATGCTCATGACGTTTCCCAGAGTTCTCTGAGGCCAACTGAAGTCAGCAGTTCAGTTGATACGCTGCTTTGGCCAGGGCCCTTTTACCCTCCATTAGACAAAGTGCAGGCTGGTAGGATTTTGTCCCTAAAGCTTCGGACCAAGCCTGAGAAGAACACTCTGCAGAACTGGGATCAGGGCATATGTGTGTGAGAGATACAACTAGATCTGGCCGCTGGATTCGATTTCAGCTGATGTTGCACTGAGAGCTTCTTGCCTACAAAGCCACGGTATGTGTGTGAGCCAGTGTGTGTTTGAAGTGTGTGGGTTTTAGGAAGTGAGAAATCCATAGAGAACAAGAGGGTGCAGGAAAATAAGCATGCCCTGTTAGCACAAATGTGTTTGTGTGGGTGTACATTAACATCTATGTGGGCTGGATGGAGGCTGAATATGCAAAACGACGCAAACAAAAGATGATTTCTTCTTGACGGACTACACTACATCTCTTTTGCTGCTTAATCAAACTACGTTCCCCTTTCTTGTGTACACACACCTTAGCAGTAGCTCGTCTGACCTTGAGCGAAAGGACTAGTCAACCTTTCTCTCATTAGACACAGCTGAGGTAATCTCAGCATGCCTGTAAACACGACGCTTAAACTCAGAACCTGACAAGCAATTATTTCTGTCTCCCGTCAGCCAAAGGAGCACCTTCACTCGTATGTGTGCTGTTACAACTGTAATTATTGCATTACTGACCTTGTTGGCTTGAGGTCTTTTCAATATGTTGTAATTATCACTGCTGCGTTTTCCCTGACTTTGCTAGGTATTAACGATGGAAGTTTTGTTTTCTTACTCCCCCTGTTGTTCAAGAAGTGGGCTTAAATGAAAAGGTGTGCTGGCTGAGGGTGTGTGTGCACAAATCCACATCTGCGACCCCATTTGCTCCTGGTATAAAGAGCCGTCTCAGTGATCTGATCATAAGTGGTCATGTGTAAATGGGGTCCAAAACGTTTTGTGATCCTATCACTAATGTGGAGGTGGTTAGAAACGCATGTGGCTTTGTCATATTTGCAGAATTGTAGATTAACAGTTACTGCCTGCTCACCTGTCAACCACTGCACTACAGTAAGACTTTGTCAATTAGAAGTGAAAAAGAAATAGACTTTAGCATATTTTTTTAAAGGAAAAAAAAATATTACGGAAATAATACACTTTAAAAAAAATATACTTAAGTGCAAACTGAATGTAATGTTTTTGGACACTTAAATGCATAATTGCAATTAAACAAAAATGTAATATAGTTTAAATGTATATTAAATGCACATAGCTTAACTTTAGTCCTTAAGTAGGACTTGAGTATACAGTATCTTTATATGTAATTTCATAATTTCTTCTACTGTCTTTGAAATATGGTGCAAAATCAGTGGGATGCAGAGAATAATTATGTTAACCTACACCAAATGTATTTTTACAGTATAATAATGAAATATAATATTAAATATGAAATATATTTTACAGTGTAATAATTTATCTCTGTTTAGATAATCAGTGTAATCTATCTATGTTTTGAAAAAAGGTTCAGTCTTCAAGGGACTGACACAAATCTACACTAGAACTGAGATAATGCTCCTCTGCGTACGCGCTGGTTTGCCCAGTTGCATGAGCATCTTTTTCTTTGTCCTGGCCGAGTGGATGAGGCAGGTTGCTGGCAGAAAAGGGACATCAAGGATGTAGATTTTGAACTTCTACATGCTACAAGTCATTTTGATCAATGTCTGCAGCAGCACCCACTAGCTGGAGGGCAACAGGAACTGCTGAGAGATGAATTCCTCTATGTGTGTGTATAGGTCTACACTGATGGTATGTGTGCACCAGTGACTCGGTTTTATTCTTTATCGCACTGCGTGAGAGTATAGGTATGCTAGTGGTCACACCGCTCAAATAAAATATTCCCAGTCTCTAATAAGTGTCTTTCACAACTGCTTTTGTAGTGGCTAACAAACCTGCTGTGCTAATAAGAGTAGACGTTATCATTGTACTTTATGCTGGAATAAAAGCGCCATACTCCTGGCTGCACAGGACAAAGCCACCTAGATCTTTGTTCCCCTTTCTTTCCCACTGCTTTTGATGCTTTGATAAATTTGGTGCGCTGAAAAACATTTCCTTGAATAGTGTTCCTTGAACAATTTCCTTACAATAGTGTAATCAAACTTTACTGCCAATTGCTGCATTTTTCATTAACCCAAAGGCTTTGGAAAGCAATCTCTGGTGCATCATGGGAAACTAACCTTGAACACTATTAGGTTTGAGGTTACTATTAGGTATTTCACCCCAAAATGAAAATCTTGCACATTCCAAACCTGTATTATTTTCCTTTTTTATGATGCACATCATAAGATGTTAGACAGTTTCTGCTTTCCATACAAGGATTTATACTTCCAAACAACAACAACAAAGACAAAAAAGCTCTATAGAAGTACCTTCTAAAGTCAAATTATAGCTTTGTTTGAGAAACACAATGAAATTGAAGTTTACTGGTAATTTCCCATTCTGCCATACTTTTAAAATCTCATTTGTGGTTGTGTATGGTTGAAATTGCCATGTGACGTGAGAACCAGTGATGCTGCAATATGAAACCTGGCACAATATGCCTAAAGGCACCATTTTTCAATTGAATAAAAGTGCATTTACAGTTTGCGAGCTCATTTTTCATTTTAACACACTTCTGTGCAACAGTCAAAAGATAAGAAAAGATAAGTGGTAATTATGTGTTTTACATTTGTTTAGATGTACTGCTATAAATGTATGTTTTGATAAAATGTTTAAAATTAAGAGAAAATGAAGTGTTAAAGAAAAGTGTTAATTTGGAGTAGTGAGCATAAAAGAGCCAATAAACCAGCCAGAACATCCAAGCAACTATCCAGCAACACCATAGTAAAATCCCTGGGGTTGTATGCATTACCATTTGTACAAGCAACATGTATTACATTCTAAATTAGGTATAATCTTCTCCTTCTTCTTCTTCTTCTTCTTCTTCTCCACCCGCACTATTGGGTTACAATTAGGTATCATAAATTAGGCTAATTAATGTCTTTTTTCAACACATTTGTTTATCTTGGTTAATTCTCATTTAAAAATATACTCTTGTCTAATGCTAGATCATAGATTAGTACTTATTGATGCCACATCAGTTTATTTTGATATTAAAAATTATGTGGACCAATGAAGATTTTGTTGCTTTAGTAATGAACACACATGTCTTTCACAACGTAATTATTCCAGACCTTTTACCTGTAGTGTACGTACAGTGAATAAAACTCACTGCTTATAAAATAGTGAGAACAACTTTTGTCACCTTTTGTCAAGTAATGTACTGTAGTCCGATTGTGTATCAAGATTAATATATTTCTTAAAATATCTGACAGTTTGACATTTTTATTACAATGCAAAGTAAGTTCAGCTTTTGAATTGTCATGTGAGGCAACTCCCTAAAAATTTATTTATGTCAAGATAATTGACTTTGGGCTGTTGTATTACTAGAAAAACAACGCACACCAAAATGGGAAAATGGCCACAAAGTGAAGTGGCTGTTAGACTTGTGCATTATTTTTCTAATAATTCAGGTGTCACTTACTCAAGACATTGTTCAAATGGTGTATTTCATGACATTTTTCAGGTTTTTATCCTTAAAATGCTCTTGTGCATAGTACTAATTTCTTACGCATCTCATTTCCAAAATTTATAAAAATAATTTTAGAAATAACTTACTGGGAAATACGAGAAAATAATTTGTAATTTTTACCATGTTTTATTAGGCTGTAAGGACCATTGAAATGACTGAAAACATTTGGCTACTTTAGCCATGCATTTCCTGAAAATAACTGGACATCTTAGAACGTTCATTGGCCAATCAGAACCAGAGTATCCTGCTTAGCAACACCCTAATAAGAATCTAGCAACCACTAACAGCATAGAAACCTTGCATCTGTAAGTTTTCAAACTATATAAGACTTATTTAACTTTGAAACTTTGGTCATTTTTGGGGACAAGTTCATCTTGGCAAACCTTAGTTTTCTTGTTTATTATGGTCTCATTAAACTGTTTTTTACCCGCCTTCTGCATCCATATGTTATTTATTTAATTGGATCCCACAGTATTTGACTTTATCATGCTGTATCTCATGCCACAAAAGCAGAGTAGGAAACCAAGACTGTCACTGTCTGTTTGTATGAATAGTTTTGCTCTGGTTATGTACGACGTTGTTTTAGTGCCATGTCAAAAAAAAAAAAAAAAAAAAAAATCTAAGATTATGAGATTAAAGTCATAATATTTCTATAATGAAGTCAAAATATTACGAGAATAAAGTTGAAATATTACGAGAATAAAGTCGAAATTACGAAAATAAATTTGAAATATTTCGAGAATAAAGTCGAAATATTTCGAGAATAAAGATTAAAGTTGTAATATTTTGAGAGTATATTCTAGCCTTTTGCGCATGCAAATGGCCCGGATTGGGAGCACCGGGAGATATTCCAAAGTCTCAGCTTTCAAAATCGAAATACATTTCGATTGCGTCTACTATGCCAGAGCAAGTTGACGCGTCACATGCTGGCTGTTGTGAACGCGCTCAGGACAGTTGGACATTGCGGTGGATCAGGTAAAAAATGATATAAATGCTGTTCAGTTTCTTGTACAGACCGATTGTTTCGTGTCTTAAGACCTCAATGTATCGTCACGAGCCGCATGGTTTAATTTGGTTTTGTCTGTGTATGTTTTTTTTGTCTCTCAAAGCCGTGGGTCCCATTGACTGCCATTATATGACTGACAGACTGCAGCGGTTTGAGTTAAAAGTCTTCGTTTGTGTTCTACTGAAGAAACAAAGTCACTCACATCTTGGATGCCCTGGGGGTAAGCAGATAAACATCAAATTTTCATTTTTGGGTGAACTATCTCTTTAAGATAAAAAAAAAAAGTGTTCCTGTTCAGTCTGTAAATAAATGTAATATTTTTGATATTAAGCTGTTTCCGTGGGTCCTTAAAATTGACTCTTCCTCATCCCAGTAAGATTATGCAGCTAAATGTAATATAGGCTAAGCTATACTTTCAAAATACCTATAACTTTAATTTCTACGATTTAAATTCTTGAAACATTTCAACTTTATTCTTGAAACATTTCAAGTTTATTCTCATAGTATTTCGACTTTATTATCGTAATGTTTCGACTTTATTCTCAAAATATCACAGCTTTAATCTCATAATTTTTATTTTTTTTATTTTATTTTTTTTTTAACATGCCACTAAAACGCTGTCGTAGATATGGCATCACCTTTGGGAGGAACAAATTTCCACTTGAGTAAAATTTTTGGTAACACTTTACAGTAAGGTTCATTAGTTAACATTAGTTAACAACATTAGTTAACATGAACTAGGCATGAACAATACTTCTACAGCATTTATTAATCTTAGTCGATGCTAATTTCAGCATTTACTAATGCATTATTAAAATCACAAGTTGTGTTTGTTGACATTAATACGCTGTGAGCTAACATGAACTAACAATGAATGATTGTATTGTTATTAACTAACATTAACAAAGATGAATAAATACTGTAATAAATGTATTTTTCATTGTTTGTTCATGTTAGTTAATACATTAACTAATGTTAACAAATGTCACCTTATTGTTACCAAATTTTTCAGACTCCCAGAGACACATTTAAATACAGTAAGTGTTCAGCAAAGAGCTGCCGACCTTTAGATGGGAAGGACACATAAATTATATCCTTACAGCATTCTGTTCTTGAATGCAAAAGAAAAAAAAAAAAAATCCAGGTAAACATTACATGTTTGTTCATTGTGGCAGAAACTCATATTTTCAGAGGCTTATTTTGCGGCTTGAGCGATTAGACAAGGTACAGAGAGAGAGACTGACTTCTCTACACAACTAGGACAGAAAATAAGCGAGGAGGGACAAGGACACGCTCATGATGCAAAAGTATTTCTTGATGAATTGATGGGTAGTGCGATTTTGCTTATTTCATTTTAGGAAAGGAGGGAAATTATCAGCCAGGAGTGCACGTTGACTGATTTTAAAAGCCCAACTCACCTTGCAGCGGACTCCTTTCGGGGAAACGGTTTATTTGAAAACACAGTGATTTAAAATAGTGGGCGATGGATTGTGATTAGGGCAATAGATTTGTGACAGAAGTCATTTCCTGAGGCAAAGTCATCCAAAGATTATGAAAGAACGATGTTTTACCTCAGAAAGCCTTGACCGGTTTTTGAAGTCCTCGTCTAGCTCCATATTCAGCCAAATCTAATTAAAACTAGCCATTTGATTTCCTGCAAACATGTATCATTATCTAACTTTTGAGTAGTTTCATTTATGTTTTTAATTTAGTTTTTGATAAAGACATTGCTTTAAGTCATTTTTGTACCAGCAATATTTAACTCTGAGTTTTAAGGACATTTCCGTAGCTAATGCAGATATCATCAATCAGGATGGAGGACGTATGCAGAAAATGTAAAGAGATTGTGTAGATGTTAGCCTTGAGCACTTTTCTGCATTAAGTTCAAAATACCAGCAGGATACTGTAACTGTCCTGATACCATAATGACTTTTTGAAAAGAAAACTTTTTAAGAGTAGATTTTTATTGAAAAAATAATGAATTAAATTAATGATTTTGTCACGAATCCTGGCCTTGCTCTTCCGTTTATTCGCCACCAGATGTCACCAACTCACCACACGGACTCTTACACCACATTGCACACTGGACTGCATTTCCCACAACTCATTGCACTGACACAGCTGATTGCGCTGATCACCCACAGCTGACTCTCATTCACACTCACACTATTTAAACCATGGACATTCTCAGTTTCGGGGCCGTGTATTGATCTGCGTTTAGCACTCTCCTAGAGCTAGCTGCTTTACCGTGCCATCCCGTGTTTGTGTTTGCCGAGTATTGTATTGCATTTATCCCTCTCCTAGAGATAGCATCATTACGGAGCCTTTGTCTAGTCATAGTCGTAGTCTTAGTCTTGTCTTGTTATCTTGCCTTGTCTGACCCTGCCTGTGTTTCCTGGATTAACCCTTCGCCTTGCCGTTTGGACTCTGTTCGCACCCCGTTTGGATTATTGCTCTCGACTCTGGATTATCTCTCTGCCTTGCCCCTTTGGATACTGTTCGCCGATCGCCGACCCTCGCTTGCTCCACGGATTGCTGTGTCTTACCTCTGCTATACCTGTCTGCTGTTTAATGACCCTGCCTGTTCTGACCATGTTTTCCAATAAAGCTTTGCATATGGATCCGCACGTCTCACGTCTCGTCAGCCACGTTACAGATTTAATAACTGTTTTCTTTTGTAGTGTATTTAAAAAGTAATTTATTTGTCAATTTTCAGCATCATTACTCCAGTCTTCAGTGTCACATGATTCTTCTGAAATTTTTAAAAATATATATAATATAGAATATTAAAATATATAAAAATGTATCACCATTTCCAGAAAAAAAAAAAAAAATGTAGCAAAAACTGTTTTTAACATTGATAATAACAAATACATTATTAATAACTGAACACCAAATCAGCATCTTAGAATGATTTCTGAAGGATCATGTGACACTGAAGATTGGAGTAATGATAAGCTTTGCATCACAGGAAAAAAAATTACATTTTAAAAATAAAAATACATTAAAATTCTAAGAAGAGTAGATGCTACACCATGGTAAACATGCCCCCGTCCCAACTATTTTGAGACCTGTAGCAGGCATCAAATTTGAAAGGAGCTCATTTTGTGCAAAAATTGTAAAAATTTCTCAGTTTAAACATATGTTATGTTATCTATGTTCTATTGTGAATAAAATATTGGCTCATGTGATTTGAAAGTCTTTTAGTTTTCATTTTATTCAACTTTAAAAAAACATCCCAACATTTCCGGAATTCGGATTGTAATTAAATTGTAATTTAAAAAATGCGCATAAGTTAACAGTTCTTTTAAACTGTAATAGTGTTTCATAATATTTCTGCTTTTACTGTATTTTTAATCAAATATGTACAGCCTTGATGAGCATTGAGATGTCTTTCAAAAACATTTAAAAATCTTATAAACTTTTGACCCGTAGTCTTCACTGCTTATTATTATTTACAAATGTTAGTCACTTTTTGTTAACTCAAGGTGGTTTAACTGTGTGTCAAGGTTAATACATTTCTTAAATATCAGATAATTTGACGTTTTTGTGACTGGGCATTGTGAGTTGGTTCAGCTTGGGAAATGTCATGTGGTGCAACTCCCTAAAACGTTATCAATTAACAGTTATTACAGTTATGAATTAACTGTGCATGGTATTTATAAGAAAGCACACATTTCACCTTCAAAAATGTATTTTAAAAACTTAAGTTTACACTCACATGTGTTCAAGGTATAAGGAAAATATGTTATTACCCTTTTTAATTGATGCGGACATCAGAGCCATTAAATTTAAGCTGTCCTTGGAAAAAAAGGATAGATAAAACGAACAGGAACACAAAGAGTATATTTCTAGGCAATTTTCTTTATCGTGGACTCTCGTGTTTGTCATTGACCCCTACATGTTAACCATGAGCACTCTTCTGTATATTATCTGAGGTAGAGTTTGCACTGGAAAAGAAGGAAATTGTATATAATTGTATGACCTTTTGTGCATCTGAGAAGAGATTTTATTTTGGTGGCCTCGACTTTGGGAACGCTGTTTCTGGTGGGACAAATTGTAATGGTTTTAGCACATGCTGTTTTGGAAAATGTTTTAGACTAATGTAATTGAATGTGGATTGCTTGGGATTTACTTCAAGCAAGCACAGTTTTCCCCTCCGTCAAGCACAGATATGGAAAATGGACACAGCAGGCCAACAGTTCCTCCATGTGTAATGTGCCATCCGACCTTAACAGTACTGCTCCCACAGCAGAGCTCCTCTCAGTCCTCTTTCCCTGTCTCTTGCAATCTCCACAGGACAGAGATTTCTTGGATTTATACAAACAGATCTCTTGGAAAAGTAGTCTAGCACGCTTCTCCTCCGCTCCTTAAGCTCCTTTCCTTTCTTTGCCGTCTCCGGTGGGAAGATGGATGGGTTTGCCCTGGGTGGCAGGGAAAGAAGTATTGCTAATATTTTCATGATCTGGGGCAATATTGTCATGACTTAACCTTTCTTGTGTGGAGGAGAGGAGGCACACGGTTTGGCTGGTGCTGAGGCAGCAGGGACGACGGGGAGGGGTTGGGTCCGTGTGTATTTACTAACCGTGTCTCCATCCATCAAAAGCCAGCCTGCGTTGTCTCCTTCTGTCCATCAAAGTCCTTTCTCATTGGCGACTCACTTCCTCAACTGTTTCAGCCTCCCTGCATTTGCGATATATGTGCATGATTTAAAAACCTGCTGCTCTTTGTCTTTACTTTGTTTTTTCCTGTCCATTTCCTCTCATTGCTGACCCCCTGGGATATATATATATATATATATATATATGTATGTATGATGATGATTGTGTGTGTGTTTCTTATCCTCACCAAGGCTGCATTTATTTGATTGAAAATAAAGAATAAAGTAAACTGTAACAGTGATATTGTACAATATTATTACAATTTAAAATAACACTTTTCTATTTGAATATATTTTAAAATGTAATTTATTCCGGTGATGCAAAGCTGAATTTTCAGCAGCCATTACTCCAATCTTCAGTCATATGATCCATCATGAATCATTTGAATATGTCAAATTCTTTGACCCAGTAAAATTTTACTTGTGTGTCTTTATATGATGATGATAAAAAAGTCTATCATATTAAGTCTGGTCTTTTGTCTGTGATATTAAGTTTGAGAAGTCAAGAGAATCTTTTGAGAAGTGCGCACATTTAATTTTTTTCTCAAAGGATTGGTTCACCCCAAAATTTGCTTAAAATATATTCACTTTCAGGCCATTCAAGATGCAGATGAGTTTGTTTCTTCATCAGAACAGATTTGGAGAAATTTAGCATTACATCACTTGCTCAGCAATGGATCCTCTGCAGTGAATGGGTGCCGTCAGAATGAGAGTCCAGCTGATAAAAAATATCACAATAATCTATCCTCTCACATCAAAATCCACCAACATATTTGTTTAGAACATATTTGTTTGGACTGTTTTTGCTTGCAAACAGTGCTTAATCTGTGCATATTTCTCTCCTGATTCATAAGAGACTAATTTTTCGCAGGAGAAAGTAACATTATATATAGAGGACTTGCAATGGTTTAAAATTATCTTAATAATGGATTAATTGATGGACTGGAGTCATGTGGACTACTTATGGATTATTATGATGTTTTTATCAGCTGTTTGGACTCTCATTCTGACGGCACCCATTCACTGCAGAGGATCCATTGGTGAGCAAATGATGTAATGCTAAATTTCTACCAAATTTGTTCTGGTAAGAAAACAAACTCATCTACATTTTGAATAGGCTGATTTTTTTTTTTTAGCAAAGACTCAGATTAGGGTGACCTGTCCCTTTAATAGGGACCCTGTGCCCCAGTACTGAAAAGCTAGAAACACCTCAGCTGACCTCTCGTTTCACTATCTTCAGCCCCTTCTCTGTCCTGTCCTCTGTTTTTCTCCGATTTCTATCTCTCCCTCTCTCCCGGTGCAGGCTGGTACGGCTGTGTAATTTGAGCATGCTGGGCAGTCTCTGCTCAATGTTGATGGAAGGATGGGGCCGTGTATTGAGAGGTTACATGCTGTCCTTGTCGCCCGGGCTGCATGGATCAGTAACACCTTGTTTGATAGAGAGGAAGTGCAAATGACTGTAAAGAGATGGGGAAGAGTACTTCAGATCTATCCTTAAAGACAGATGACAAAGATGAACCCCTATTCTCTCTCTCTTTCTACCGCTAGAGTCGACTCCATTCACACCTGAACTAAGGCCTGTTTTCTGCCTCAGTTCACATGTGTTCATGTGTGTTGTTGTTCTTGTTTTCTGAAGCGGATAAGTGTGTGTATATGTCATGTTAGTGCACTACATGATAGAAAATCATTGTCTACCTTATTTGTCACAAACTCACTCAGTCACAAGTGTTAGAAACAGCTTTGAATGTAGCACATACAGTCAGATTTTAGAGTCAGAACTCTTACGAGTCCTTTTTTTTGAGGCATACAGTGACTGTTAATTGATTAGTTTGCTTAATTAACCAATCCAACATTTTTAAATAAATAAATAAATACAAGCTAATCAAAACAAGGATATATTATGTTAGTATCAAAATACCCAGATAAGAGGACAGTTATTAAAAAGTCTGATAAGTATCATACTTTTTAATAACCACTCACTTATCTGGATGTTTTAATGCTTATCTTTTGTTGTCATGATTTAAGTGTTTTATTTTCATGCACTGAAATAAAAAAAGTGTAGAAACAATTTGTAAAATTACTAGTCAGTTTCATGAATAATCAAAGAAATAGCAAGTAGCACATTGAATTAAACATGAATTTTTGATGTAGAAATACCAAAATAGTGTACTCTAATAATTTTTTTAGTGTACTCTATTCTTTTATTTACAATTTTGAAATATATTTTTATATATATATTTTTTACAGTGTGTGTAATTTTAAAGAGCATGATAAATTTTAAATGGTTATTTATTTATTCATTCATTCATCCAGTGTGTTTTTCTCTGATGTTGTTTTCCTGCAACAATTCAGTCAAAACAAATTAACAGCAGGCTTTCAACTATTACTTACAATGTGAATTTAAAATGTGCATGAATCACTTTTTACATTTTATGTAACTCTGCTATACATACTGTAAATATGTCTTGTTAGACTTTATGTGCAGATTAGCAGTAGACTGATGTATATCAATTCAATTTTATAAATATTTTGAGATTATCAGCATTACTGCATAAATGTTCCTCGCTGACCAGGAAGAAGAGGTGATATTTCATAATGATCAGCTCTATCATCTACTCCCAACATGGCCAAGTTCCATATATTTATTTTTAATTAATATTGTGTAAATTGCAAAAATGCATTTTTTTAATACTGCAAACTTTCCATTGTTTAATTGTATTATATATGCATATATTATATCATTTTTATTTATTTATTTATTTATTTTTTGCTAGATGCTGATTTTTAATTTGATATGAAATGTTCACATATTCAAATAGCATTTAGTGGATGTACAGTACATGATACCTGCTGTACTATATCCATCCTCAAACCGATAATATTTGTTTTGCTATAGAAATTGCTTTTAAGTAATGACTCTCAGTCTGAGCCATATAATTAGTAATTCATTTATATATGTAGGTGGCGCTTTGCAATTGCAATTACTCTTGATCGTTGCCACACCCAGAGAAAAATGGTTTACATCCGTGTGCATGCACTCACATACCCAAAGTTCAGCAGATTTATATTCACGAGCAGACAGTTTTAATAGTTTTAATGTTTTCGTCTGTCTGCGTTTGTGTGCTTTGCGTCCACCCGGGGACAGCAGCAGTAGTGCTAATGATATTAAGTCAGGGACAGATCTGCTCCATGTCTGCAGGCCTGCCAGTCAGCTGGTCTGGCCCCTCAACCACTCTCCACTAATCCCATCCTCCTCTCCACCAGAGACAGGAAGAGAAATCTAATAAATAAATGAGAGGATGCACGAGGAAAAAAATATATAAATTACGTCCTCGCTTCTCGTAAATCATGTTCCCAACTTCCAGTAGACAGGAGGGCGGAGCCTGGGAGTGAAGGAGACAAGAGGAAAGATCACGAGAGGAGGAGAGAGAGTGTGTGTGCTTGAGAGAAAGAGAGAGAGAGAGAGAATGTGCGGGAAGCGCTTCTATCCTTCCCTCAGCCGGGGTAGCTCTCGAGACTTGGCGTCGAGGTGTTTTTAATTGATTTTTGATTAGCCAGACATGGGGGGTGTCCATTAGCAGGGGAGGGATAAAACCAGAACAAAAAAGAAAGAGAGAGAGAGAGAGCGTGCGTGTGCGAGAGAGAGATACACTGAGTATGAATAAATGAATGGATAGAGGCCTTGTTTGAAGAGCATGATACCGAAGCACAGGGATGTTTCTTTCACTTTGTCTCACACACTGCTTAATTGACTGTAATATTTTACTTAATTAGTTGCAATTAACCTCAGGTTCAAGATACTCAGCGGCTGATGAAGAAGGTGAGAACTTCCCTCAGATATCTTCATGCCAAATTGTGCGAACATCAGCTCACGCACACGCGTCTGTTTACAGGACCCCAGGTGAAACGGTGTTCAATAAACAGGAAACCAACATGCTAATGCAGTGGTTCTTAACTAATGGGTCACATCCCAAAAAAAATGGTCACAGGATATAAGGTTATGGACAGAAGGTGAAAAGTTAAAAGCAAATAATCGAGTGCAAGCAACTGAATAAGCATGCATAGTTAGCAATAAATAAACTACCTTATCAAGTTTTAAAAGGAAACTTGATAGTTGTTTTTGTTGTTGATGTCAAAGGCTGTGCATCCTAAACGCTGCAGTAAATTCATCTGTCACTTCGTAGAGGCTATTAGATGCAAACATGGACCTCACTCTTAAAAAATCCTTGGACAAAACTAAGCAGAGTAAAAGAAAATACAGGCCAGACTTTATTAAATATGAACTTGAAACAAGGATAAACATATTTGAGTCCGTTTTGTGTCATGAATTATTTGCTGCTGATAACATAAAACTATTGAAATTCAAGAGAAAATGTCAGGGTGACAACAATACTGATATCGTAATCAAGACAAAAGCATCAAAAAGTGAAATTCTTGAAAAGAAAACCTTAAGTACTTTGAAATAATCTTTTATTATTACTTCATATACAGACAAAAAAATGGGGTTGGTAAGGATTTCATTCATTCATTAAAGAAGGCTCCTTGTGCTCACAATTTATTTAATCAAAAATACATTAAGAACAGCAATATAGTAAAGCATGATTACAATTTTTAAATAACTGTTTTCTATTTGAATACATTTTAAATGTCATTTATTCTTGTGATGTGACAAAGCAAAAGTTTCAGCAGTCATTACTGAAATCATTATAATATGCTGATTTTCTTATTATTAATGTGGAATTTTATTTTATTGTATTTATTTATTTATTTTAATTTAGAGGACCCTTGCAGAGACGCATGACTGTTATACTCCTCAAAAATGTAATGATGTTTATGTATTCCATTTTTTATCTTTATCTTGGGCACTCTTATTTGTCATTGAGATGATTTTGTATACAACAGTTGTTAGGTAATACTAATACATTTCAGTATTTGATTTTTGGTGCTGTTGTTGTGAAATCTGAGTCCTGAAGCAAAACCAGCTGAGAACCACTCGTGCTGATGTAATGGCTTTGAATATTCATGAAAGTGCTCTCACTCACAAGCACACGTACAACACGGTGAGTTCAGTCTGATAATTCACATATTTGCATGGCAAAAATATCGCAGCCCAAAAACTGACAAACCGACACATTTTCATTGTGAGCAACGCCAGTTCTGTGCCTTCATTTAGATTGATGGCGGACCCCCGTTTATTAGGTTCACTGGTTTTCCTTTAGTAGCAAAAGAAGTGAGGCAGTTGTGGGGGAAATCAGATAGGGCGGTCACGCTAGATTTGCACTTTGAGTGTATTTTAGCTTGTAACTTTAAAACCCATTTCTGCTTCCCTGACTTTTCATGTCTCTTGATGCACCCTACTCATCTGGCCCGATCAGCCGGTCCCAGCCCACTTAAATACAGACACCGACCTGCAAACGTAGACACATTCTTACACACGCTAGCAGAAGCCTGCTGCGCTCCGCTAATATGCACCACGCAGGTGGGAGCGAGCGCAGAGGAAGATGAGTGAAGTAAAGAAGTGATGATGGCCATAGAGCTGAGAGATTAGAGCGTTTACTGCTTATGGACATGTGCTTTGGGGGTCTCACTTCTTCACTAATTGTAGCTCATGACTAATTGGTGTATTAGCGAAACATGTAGCAAGGTGCTTCCGAAGGCTTCAGGGGACACCCGGAGCTCATTAGACCCTCATATTCCGGCCAGAAGAGGTTGCTTGGAAAAATAAAAGAACTCTTCCAATTGGTCAGGTGAGGATGGCAATTAAGAAAGCGCATCATTTTTGAAATCAGAGGAAATATCGTCTCGTGTTGGCGTAATTTACCTCGGTCTCCGATGCCTTACGTCCAATTATCACTGATCCACCGCAATTCACCACAAATGTGCTCGAGCACACGGAAGGCATGGGGATTATGAGGATCTGTCGGCGCTCGTGCGTCTAAGTGTTGGCTAATCTCAGGCACAGCTGTCACAAGGTGAGTTATGAAGTCTGGATGTGTTGCTCGGGTACGGAGCAGATTGGAATCTGCTTTGTTGTACTTGACCCCGACAGCGGACAAATGTTTGAGAGACGGCGCTAAATCCAGCCTGTGATTATCCCCATCATGCTCCATCCATTCCACAGGTCGCTTCTCTAGCAGGCAGAGTTAATAGCTGGAGTGTTTGACATGATGAGGCAAAGTAGACCATTGTTGGGCTGAATGAATATTAGAGTGGGGATGCATTTAAGGCCATCACTTAGGTCTGGCGTTTTTTTTTTTATTCAGTCATTTAAAGCAATTCATTGATGTGATTCGCCAGAATGAAACAGAGTTGCAGTGAAACTTCTCTCTCTTTGAAAGGAGGTCCTACCATTTGACCCCATTCAGTTGAAGCGATTGTACTATGGAAATGGAAACGTTGTTGCATGGAAAGACAAACGTGAAAAATTACTGAGCTAAACAGGCTTGGTGAGACGTGAATGTGGTAGTATTATATTTTCTTTCTAATGCCTAATGTTGAATTTGTGAGAGATTCCAGGCTTCTTCATGCCGCCTTCATTTCTCATCCCACTATCCAGCCTCAATGTCTACTTCAATTCTTGTCTTTCAACAATATCTCCAGCAGGACCACATTGATCCCACTAAAACCGTCTCGGCTCTCCTCCCCGACCAATTTACCAGCAGTAAAACTAATATTGTCTTTAATCAGATGCAATTAGGGCTCCAAGTTAAGATCTCCTCCCAATTAAAACTCATTAGGCCCTTAATGACATTAGAGGGGTTTTCTGTTGCCGCTGCTCATTTAGGCAGCTCAGTGGCAGGGTGTGGGTGTTGTCAGGCGAATCGGAGTGACCCTATGGACTGATGATTGCATACAACACTGGCTCCTCACCAGCTCGTGGCAGCCAGTTAAGCTGCTGCTAGACTTTATAATTGGATGTGTGTTAGTGGAGACATGGAGCCAGCTGGACTGTGAGTTCTCTCTCTTCTATAACTTCCCTGCTTATATTATATTTTACACGCTTTCCTGCTTCTTTACCCCGTCGAGACCACCCACATCGTTGTCTCTGTTTGCTCAATATTCTTTGTCTGGCCTCTGTGTCTAATATCCTAATATTGGACACTTACATTCCAGCTCTCCCTCATTTATGAGGTCATGGTGTGCATGAGGACAAGGGCAAACAGTGGCGCCATGTGTGGTCGAGAGCATTTTTTGGGAGCTGTCCATGGCTCTCTCTCTTTTTCACTCTTTGCTTAGGGCTAAAAGTAAGTTTGTATGGAAGCTTGTTTCCACCATTCAATAAAAATAGTAATAATAATAATAATAATAATAATAATAATAATAAACAAGCTAATTGTGATTTTTCAGAAATCTCCAAACTCCAAACAAACTTAATGGCCTGATTTTGATTGTTTGTTCTTTGCTTTTGCTTCAGTCACACTAAACTGCAAAATGGAAAGAGGAACATGCATGTATCATGAATAACCTGTTTGATGTCTAAGATTGAAATATCATAGAGTGATATCTGTGCAAAACAAAGAACACAAGCCCTAAATTGGCCTGATTGGCAGTGTTGTGAGAACATGGGCTGGGCAATCTATGCTGTGCAATGGTAGAAATGTGTCATCCTCTAGAGATTTTGTTATGCTATTGTAAATACTGTATGTTCAGAAGATAAGTGGATAAGCATGTTTTTAGGCATGATGTGAAGCTAAGTTTAGTTATGATTTTGCTCAGCAAGTGCAGTTTTAAATGTAGCTTATCCACTCAGGATTCTTCAGTTTTGGGTCTTTGGGTAATATTATTATGTCCTGTGTGACACTATAAAATTACAGTGAGAAGCAATTTGTCCACACCAGACGCGATGCAGTTACAAGATGCAGTAAAATCAATCAGAAACCACAGCCAATCAGAAGAGTGCGTAGGTGGGCTGTTTCTCTGCAAGCTATGTCTTGCACTCTCAATGAAACGGAAATAGAAGTACATAATCAATTTCATAGAAAATAAAACCATTTTAATGTTATTTATAACAAACTCAAATGTATACACTGACTCATGCAATCTTTATCATGGTATATTCTTGTTTGTTTACAGTTTGAACAGTCTTATTTTCCTTTTATTTAGTTTGAAGATCTGAGATTCCATTGTCACTTACACTATGGTTATTAAAGTCCCTCACATTGATGTTTGAACTAAAATTAAGAATATATTTAAGAATACATAAAGCACGTAATTAGTAGATTATCATTGTCACTGGACCAGGGTTATTATAGTTACCTAAAACTAAACCATAAAAAAACATATTCATTACTTAAAATAAAATAAACTGAAATAAAATAATATATATATATATATATATATAAAATCATTCAACTTGGTCTACTAAAACTGGAATAAAAGAAACACAACAGTCACTATAACTAAACTTAAAATGAGAACAGAAAAAAAAATCTAAACTTATTCTTTGTTTCTCAGTGATACTAAAATAACACTGCATTGGACACACAGTTTGTATGTTCTTGTTCCCAGCTGTGGCATCACAGAAATGCACGCTATTATAAAAATAGAATCCCCTGTCGCTCGTCATGTATCGCTGTCATGTCTGGTTAGGGATAAAACTCTTATTCACATAGACAACACACCTTTTATCGTGTGTTGTGGCATCATATTGTGTCATGTTGTGTCTGGATAGGGCAGGGTTTTTAATTGTTTGAACTAATGTGAATCTGTTTTTGCACTGATGCTAAATAAATAAAATGAAAAAAAAAAATAATCAAATGAGATGATATATCTTTCATATATGAAGTATTTTTGCATTGCTTTAAAGTGTGAATGCAACTTGTATCTGTATGTACTGTCAGTGTGCTCTCCATGGTGCTGAAATAACATACTATGATGTCTGAGCTATCCATGGTCCTGAAATCGAGTCCATTGCCGCTCTGCCAGTGGCTCAAAAATTTGAGCATACTACTCTGTCTTTACACAGATATATCAAAAAGATCAGGATACATTTTTGGTTGTTGCTCTCTAGTAGATGGAGCCGAGAAAGATGAGTAAGCATAGTACATCACCTTAGAAATGAGGCACCCCTATGACCCTGGATTAAATGTCTTTATGGAGATCTTCTTTACTGCTCTTTATGTAATTCACAAAGACTCGTAACAAGCAAGGTCATCTAGACATCAAAGACAGTTCAGCATGAAATTGCAGGGAAAAGCCCTACCAGGCAGTATGTCTTGCATTATTACGAAACCACTGCAGTTAACACACCATACGTGAGTTTTAATATGACTACGATATCGCCGTCTGTGACATCCTCAGTCCCATCTGAGTGATTGCACTGACGCAGAAGGCTGTTGTCGGATAGAGAGGGAGTTGTGGAATATGTGTGCTTGACACCAATCTGTGATAATTACCAGAGGGGCCACCATCTCTCCCGCCTCCAATTGCCTTCTGCTGTCAATCAACAAGTCATTTCAGATCACAATTAAGTTATGGGAAAAGATACAAGGGAGGCCAATGGGTATAATTGAAAATAATTGAGCATGCGGCGGATTCGAGGAGTCGCCTTTGTGGCGCTCTCCTGAGGAGCTGTGAGGAGAGGTGACTGGAGAGAGTGTGCATAATGAACACAACAAAGCCTCTGATTTGATCCTTTCCACCCTGGAGGATATCAGCAGCTTATCGGAATAATCATACGCCACATGTCTCCATGTTGTGCACGAGGGAACGGAAATGGACCTTTGATCTGTAAACCTAAAGTGCTAGAAGCTGCATGCTAGCTCGGCAGCCTGGGGGCTTTTGCATGGGAGAGATGCAGGAATATGAAGAGGATGCGGAGAAAAAGTGCCTGCCCTGGGCGTGTGTCACAGTGCATCCACGTTTAAGGACGTAATCGTTTATAAGAATACTTCACTCAAACATGAAAATTTGCCATCCAAGATGTAGATGGGTTTGATTATTCATCAGAAGAGATTTGGAGGAATTTAGTATTACATCATTGTGTCTGTAAGAAACAAATCCATCATTAAGGCCTTTTCTGGAAACAAATACCAGTCCATAATCCATAATAATGCTTCCTCCTGTGAAAAAGTCCATTCCCTGTTGTCCTATCACATCAAAATGCACCAACAAATTTGTTTAGAAGTGATTTTGACTGCTTTCACTTGGAAATGGTGCTCGATCAGTATATATTTCTCTCGACTTTCACCAGAGAAGATGCATATTTAGTCAACAGCAACAGTTTGGAATTAAAAACCTCTTATTGATGGATTTATTTTTTACAAACATGCAGCTTTTTTCACAAGATGTTAGTTGTTGTACAGGAGATGCATGGATTACTTGGATACATGGATGTTTTTATCAGATGTTTGGACTCTTATTCTGACGGCACCCATTCACTGCAAAGGATCCATTGGTGAGCAAGCGATCAAATGCTAAATTTCTCCAAATCTGCTCCGATAAAGAAACAAACTCATCTACATCTTGGATGGCCTGAGGGTGAGTAGTGTTTCAGCAAATATTCATTTTTTTGGGTGAACTATTCCTTTAAGTAACTGGAACGCTTGGGAATACATGTGGAGGTGACGCACAGCATCCAGAAACGTACTTCCCACCAACGCACACACACAAGCGTGCACGCGCTTCCTCTGTCTCCCCCCGTCCTCGAAAGCTACTTACCTTCTACTGCTTTTGAAAAAAGGAAAACATTTCTCTGTGCAATTTGCATTTCCATATGCTGGCACTGGCGCCACGGAAAGTGGATAATTGGGCTGATGGGCAATGTCGGTGAGAGAGGAATAGAGAAGGATAGAGAGAAGGCCGCCTGGAAAAAAAACTCAGCCATTACTGGACGTTTTTTCCCCCTCCCCACCACCACTCGTCATTTCACCATCCACCTCTCAACCACTTGTGTTGCTGAAAAGATTTACCTTGGCCTCCCATTTTCACTCTTTCTGCACAACTCCCTCCCCCAGTCCTTTTCTCGTGTGCACACGAACGCTCTGACTCTCTCTCATCCATATTCATCCAGCGTCTCCCTTGCTCCCTCTGTCACCCACAGCATGGCGTTAATACACCAATTAGCCCTGAGAGCAGATAATGGACTATTTCATATTGCAAAAGAGAAAGAGAAACAGATCGAGAGAGAGCGAGAGCGAGCGAGTAGCAGCTAGGTTTTGAGGTGCTACTATTTATGAAGATCCACCTGTCAGTTGAAGGGCATCGATGATCGCTGATGGAAGATGAGGTCTTAAAGTGGTGTAGTAGAGCTTAAGAAAGCCATCGTATGATTGTTTCTTTTCTTGGGTCTTCCTCTTCTCAAGCAGTCACATTTCTCCCTGAAATGAGCTCTCACCGTGAGCAGGATGTAGCTCGTCTGAATCAATATACTGAATCTAATGAAATCTTTGCATTAAAGCGGAGAAAAACATGACATGTGGAGAGCTCTTCTCTTAGTTTGGCACTCATCGCTGTGTTCTTTTACTATGTCACGCAAAAATAAGAAAAGTTGAAGCTTGGAATCTTTTCAGGTATTTCAGTGACCTTTGCAGCTTGAGATTTTGCTCTAGTTTGCTGAATAAAGAGAAAGGCATGTGTGAATTTGTCATTTGCAAGTGGTGGTTAGAGCTTTTTCAAATCCCCCAAACCAAAGTATTAAACTTTTTGTATTGGGCATGAGTATTAATTAGTATTAAATGAATAGTATTAAACAAATAGATATTACAAGTCTGGCCAATACCGACAAGCTGATCATACTTTTCACGGTATGGCTGATAATAAATGGCCGAAATTGAAATTCTATATTAAGGCGTCTTTACACAGCCAGCAGAGTTAAAGCTTCTCTGTGCCTGTGCAAAATTGAATGTAAAAATGCAGTGCCACATAAAAGTTATACTAAATGTTGCCTGCTCTCACCCACCTCAGCCCCAAACTATACAGTTGTAATTGCTGTGTAAATGCATTCATGCCACCACTGTAAAAACACCTAAATGTCACTTCATACTTGCAGAGTAAATTTGTCCTTTTAAAATTATTTTTTAAAATGTTTTTAAATAGTGAATTAAACAGACTGAAAATAAAAATTTGTGGATGCTACAATTGAATTTAGGCATTACAACATTAGTATGTATAGTATGAAAAAATATATTCAATTTGAGATTAGCTAAAGATTACATTTAAGGGATAATTTACAGAACACATTTTTCTATTCCACTGTGCTGCTTTACCATTGTTTTTATTTTATAACTTGTGCTAGACGGATGAGTTTGTTGTGCTTGTGTCTTTTGCAGTATGTCTGCATGAAACAGTGTTCTAAAAATGCAGTGCTCAAGATAAAATGCGTTAAACTTGTGTATTGAAACCTTGTGTTTTTCCCCATTACACTGTAATAAAATGAATTAATGTGTTAAAATAATAAAAGTCAGTGTTAGATGACAGCAAAGGTAATATATATGAAAAATAGGGGAAATGAGCATGTGCAAATAAAAGTACACTATAAATTAAAATTTTACTAAAATTGGATATTTAAATGCACATGCTTATTTACCGTTTTGTATTTGTATTATCTTTGCCATCATCTAACATTCACATAGTATTATTTAAGATTAATTCTGTCAAATGATTAATCACGATTAATTGTTTGACAGCACTATTTAAGATAAATTAAATTTTATATAGAATTTATATTATTAATATCTGCTAATATGGTATTGATACCTTGTATCCCTAAACTCAAATTGAGCAGAGATGTTCTATACTACAAATTTTCTGTGACTAATTTTCATGTTAAGGAAGTTATTTATGGTTATGTGTATGTGTGGATGGCTTGAGAGAGAGAGAGATGACCACCAAACTCTTAGATGACCACCAAACTCTTCCAGCATTTCACCTCTGTCAGATTTATAGTTTGTATTTTTATCTAGTAAGTGTACCTATTTAGGTTGTACTTTTCACAGTTGAAATCTCAAGGCTATGATTGGACAAATCACAGCATTTGAAATGTTTTAAGCAATTTTAGTAAATTTACTTAACATTAATTGGTTAGAAAACAATTTTCCATCATATTTTGGAGCCCACTATTTAGGAACAGCAAGGACACGAACATATAAACATGACTGGAATATGCAGCTGAGCGATCAGTTTTGCAATGCAAATGGTCAAGTAAGCATTTCACAGTGGAGTTGCTGTGTAATATAGATGCTATATTATTATCTAATGAATATTACTATAGGATAGTACTACTTCCCTACTATATTCCCTATTCTCTCTCTCTCTCTCTCTCTCTCTCTCTCATTAAAGTTATTAAATTATATCCAATGGATATACTTGACAGTTGAAAAAAGAACTGCTTGAATTCAAGTCACTTGTTTGGTATTATTTTTAGCATTTTTATTCCCAAACTCAAAATGTATGGCTTTTATCAATTAAGAGCCATGACTCTTATTTTAACAACAAGAATCAGTCGTATGTCAATTGGAAATGTGAAGGGTTATAAGTGACTCACTGAATCATTCACTCAGTCGATTCATTCAAACACTGATTGATTCTGGAATGCCATTACTGTGTTGTCTGGAGACACGACTGCTTCACGACTGATTCTGACTTGGTTTGTAACCATATTTGTTGTTGGGACAAAAATAGATAGAGTTACTGGTGATATGATGACTAAAATGTAAGTTATACACAATATTACTGTACCTTACTGAACTGTTTTTAAAAAGCAATAATAATATCAGCACGACTGTGATTACCTGATAATCTAAACAACATCAGTCTTGTGTGTGTGACATTAGTTGAATACATAGACTAAAAATACATATGATTGTGTGCTTATGAAATTGGGATGGCAAGTGTAATAGGAAGCAGAGAGGACATTATATCCTCGTAGATTATCTAAGAAAATCAAAAGTCTGAGCACATATTGCTGCTCTGTTGTCAGGGAAAATGGTCTGGCCAGAAATATTGAAAAAAGTCATTTGGTAATGAAAGGAAAATGTAGGCTATCCTGTTGACTTTGAGCCAGTTTCCTCTGATTTGACAGTTAATGTGATCATGACTGCCCTTCAAATAGAGCACTAACTAAATCCCTTAAGGTCAACACAGAATCTTAACGAAATGGGCTGTCACAGAGGACACTGGCATAGGCCAACTGTAATTGGTATGTAGCCTATATATAACTCATATGTGAGTGAGAATTAATTTTTAAAAATAGATTTAATATTTATTGACCACATCTCTCAGTAATGATTAGACTAGTGACTCTTGATTAAAATTGATTTCAAAAAGATAATGTAGCACTTTACAGTCTCTGTGTTACATGTATAATTAATTACTATACATCCATACTAATGTGTAGTAGACCTAATTATTGAATTGTGATTATTATTTTAAAGTCTGTGTTCTTAATAAATATTGGCTAACACACTTTGGCAATAACAAGTGATTTTTAAGCATATGTTTTGTGAGGGGGGAAAAAGAAAAAAATCCTTTAGGATTTTTTTAAAGATGTTTGTCTGTCTAGAAGGAGTGTAGACTTGAGGATTATTATCACCTGTAATAAACCACTCCCCCGACACAAGCACCGCCCCCTTCATATACGCTCGATCCCGCCCACGCACAGACCACGCCCACGCCTTTAATACACTCCTAAACAGTGAAAGCTCAACTGAGAGGCGTCCCACACCGAAAGCCATCTGAATAATAACACAATATCACCCCACCACACCATGCTGGACAGCAGACTTCAAGACATATGTCGGATCAGTCAGGAGACCTTCATCATATTCATAACAGCTACAGTATTAGTTTAAATATAGCAGCCTTTAAAAATAAGCTGCATGTAAGCAAGTCCTTAATTATTTAACAGGTTGAATCAGTCAATGAATCAGTCATTGAGACTGATCAATAATACATTGTCATTTTGCGCACGGTCACGCAGGGTGCAAATTAATAAACCTGGATATGGTTTATTAATTTAGATGGGGTTCAGATAAGAAGTCAGTCGGTGTGCTGTCAGAGAGATACATCGACGTTACGCTTCTTCAGACGGAGGGAGTCAGAGCGACTGCTGGTTTCGAGGCGGGAGGACACATGGGTCGACACCACAACCTTTCATTTTTGCTCTAATGTGTGTGTTAAATACAACAAGGAATCCGATTTGAACACTTACTGGCTTTCCAGCGTCCACTCCTGACGTTTCTGCGCGTCTGTGTTTTGCTTCTTGGATTTGGGGAGACGTTTCGCGTTATGTTCAGTGCTGAAAACGGGACTGCGGACGATATATTATTCGCTCATTTGCGTCTCATGTGGACTTATTATCAGTGAGTCGCGTGTCAAACGAGTTGTCGTTTTGTTAGGATTTTGACGCGAGTGCGGTCATTTGAGTAGCAACTTAACATGTCGGATTGTTTTTCGTCGTTTTGTGCGTCTTTATCACGAATGTTCTCCCTCCGTTAATTCTCTGGACTGCTCCATTCGGGCTATTCGTTCTTAATCTGCATGCATCCGCACGAAGAAGGAGAAACCGACAGATAAACGACAGGAGGACTGAAGAATGAATGAGATTCACTGAAGAACAGGAGGAAACGCAGTAAGGTATGAACCCGAGTTTTTTTTATGATGGTTTGGATATGCTGCAGGAGGACTCGCCACGGATATCTCTGCCACCTCTGGCGTGTAACGAGGTTTATTTATTGGTGTTTTATTGATGTTTTATGTTTATGGATATAGACCACGCGCGCGCTCTTGATGCGTCAGACACAAATAAACGCTCGCGCGTAATGATACATCCGCGCGGGTCATTTATATCCCACAAAATGTCAAATTTGACACTTTGATTCAACCATACACTAACCTTTAGAATTGATTAATAACCTGTATGTTTGCAAAATGAGCAACTACTTTGTAAAGTAGCTACAAATATGTGTGCTTGTAAATTAGCTAAAATTGAGAGATGACTGCCGTTATTGTTTTGTTTTTAGTCAGAAATCGTATTCAAATATTTGAGCACATTTTGCAGGTACTTACTGCAACGTAATAAACGCTGACAAAATTAGTTACGCAGTTTTATTTGAGCTAACCTTTATTTAAATGGACGTAATGAGATATCATGAAATGATGAGCCATACAGAGATTCAGAAAGATCATGGCTTCTGATACCTCTATCACGTATCATCTATATCACATTTCTGTCCTGAAAATGCGCGTTTTACCATTAATATCTCATTATATGTTATAGGCCTACAAGAAACCTCGAATTAAAGCACTCTAGTGTTACATGGGATAAAATCATCCAGTGCTCGACCTTTGCATGTCTTGAATGAACAGGCCTACGTGAGCAGTAAAATAAGCATTAATGTCACTATATTTACACACATTAAGGGAAATCACAAGGACACTAAAATATTACAGTCGAGTGTATGCAGAAGTGCACATTGCTTTCTGCTGGCAGGGAAAGTGAATGGCTGGGTGACATTTGGGTATATGGACATGACTGGACCAAAGTTGAATCTCCTCAAAGCAGCAGGTTCCATTTTAAACGTCACGCCTCAGTGCGAGCAGAAGCCTCTTGATGTTGGTTTAGGTCTAAAATGCCAGTGCTCTGCTTCAGGACTGGTTCACTGCCAAACACTCTCTCCGAACAGAGCGAAGGATTTATGCGTCTCTGTCCGAGTGTCAGAACAATTATTCTAAGCTCCGAGCAGATGAATTATAGTCAAGCATTAGCACAATATTAATGATAGCTCCCATTTTTATATTGTGGCAGTAATCATTGGAGAAATTTATTTGAATCGCTTCTCCTTTGCTTTTGCCAAAGTGGCCAGTGCTCAGCATTTCCTGTGTATGATGAAAAGGATTTGATAGATTGGCCGCATCTGTGTCATCTTTATTTTGGCAGAGCTTTCACGGCAATGGTCTGGATTTGACATATGGATCCACATAGTGATTCAGTCATAGCAACATTATTGTCAGATGCATGATTTGTTAGCCCATTTTACCGTGCCTTGAAACAACGGCTGTGATGGTCAAGCTTCCAACGATGATTTTATTTCCTTCGCAATCTAAAAGAAAAGAACAAGGAGGAAAGTACAAAGTAAATTGTATATGGCAGTATTGCTCATGGACTATTGGGGGGAAAATCATTTGAATCTTTATAGTAAATGTGCAATTTTTTTAGTTTTGAGTGCAGTCATTATAAAATATATATTTTTTAAATACTATCCAATTAATAGCAAAATATTGGAATTTTTTTTTTGGCCCAAAATATTATTTAATTCCCTTTATTTGTTCATTTTGATTAAATAATTAATTTGTCTGTTATGTGAAAGTGTGCATCAGTGTTTTGAATTGTTTGGGCATCTAACAGAGACCGCAACAGCAAGGTTCAGGTGATTTTTATTCAGTGGCGAAGCTTGTTCTGTGTGCTTTCCACTAAAAACAGTTTGACATTTCCCTACTATTTTCTTCGGTATATATTTAAACAAACAAAACCGTTGAGAACTGGGACTTGCACATTGTCCTAGTTTGACCTTCTGGTTTGAAAGTTATGGAGAGCACTTGTTCACGGCATTTAATGCTCCTTTGAATCATAACGTCTTTCAGTTTTCTGTCCTCCTCAAGTGCACTTAGCTGCATTAAGCAAAGGTGTGTGCAGATGGTCCAGGCCAGCTGCTGAGAGGACATATAATTTTCATTTTCTCTTGTTCGGTGCACCAGCATCTCATGAGTGCACAAGGCCTTTGCTTTTTCTGTTACTGTTTTTTTTTTTCTCTCTTTTTAGAACAGATTCAGATCCTTGTCTCCTTCTGTTCTCCTCCTTTCTCTCTGTCTGTTTATCTGTATCTCTTGCTCTATGGTCCCCCACAGGGTTAGGGCATTGTTATGCTGTCAATCATCCAGTAGTGTAAGATTTTTGCTGCTTGTAGCTTCCTGTAAGGCCCATTCAGAGGGAGTGTCCTCTGAGGTCCATATGGACACTGCAGCATTCAAGGCTTTGTTTTGAAAAAGTAGCTAAAGCAAACATGAATAAATCATCATCAGATTTCTGTGCGAAGTATTTTAACATTGTATTTATATTTTTAACTGTTGACAAAGTTTTAAAATAGCACTTTATTTTACAGTGTCCTTGTTGCGTTACATTTACTTACCATAGTAAAAACAGTAAATTATGCATAATTATATGGAGTAATGGAGTATCCCTAAACAAAAACCGTAATGTATGTATGTGTGTAGGCCCATATTTTATATATATATATACAACACAATTTTGATCTGTTTAAAACATTTAAATGAAATGCAGCTGTTTTTAATCAGGAAAAAATGTGTGGTAACACTTTATTTGAAGGTGACAGTTATATATTTAATATGTGCTTACTACAGTAATAACAATAAATTATACATAATTACAAATATATAACCGAAACCAAACCTTTACTGTATAGTAAGTACATGTAGTTCACAAATACTACTCTGTGTATATTTGTGTAATTACACTATAACAGCATCACCTTAAAATACAATGTAAGCATATGTTGGCAAGTTTTGTATAGCAGAAACAGTTTTAGTCTTTTTTTATTTTTTTAGTTGTTTGAAGTGAATACAATTCATTAAGGTGTTTGACTGAGTGGCAAATCCGGCATCAAAATCGGTGTGAGTAGTTTTGGTGCAAAAAATTGTTTGCAAATATTTCACATGTCTGTTTAGTCGCAACAGCCTTGGCCTTTCTTCTGTTAGTTCATTATATGTTGACAGTCATTGCATTATGAGACTGCTCATTACTGAATGAATGGGGTTTTTGCAACTCACTGGGGGAGACAGAGCGAAATATAGAAAGGAGTTCGTGTGGATGCTGTCGCAACTGTCCCAGTTGTTGTGAAAAGGCACAAAAGCAGCAGGAACTGGGCGTCCCTTTCGAGACTGCGCCTGAGTCGCGGCCTTTGTGTCGTGAAGTGGTGTTCTGAATGTGCGGATGAATGCAGCAGCCTGTAACTGCAGGCGCCAGGCATCAAGGCTTTTGTGCGAGTCTCAGAGAGCACGGTGGAAAAAAACAACTACATCTGGAACCAGGGAAGGAGGAGTGCGCACCTCCGTACGCCACCGATTGGGAACCGTCGGCGTGATTGTGGAGCACAATGGAATGTCTTGATCAACAAGTGCATATGAATAGAAAAATCAATGAAAGCTCTTTTTCATAAATTGAGTGCATGTTAAATTAGCCGAATGGGTCCGTCTGGACAGATAGCGGATTGTTTGGCTGCTGTCTTTGGATCATGTCTATCGACTCGGCGAGGGGGGTGGGTTGCGTCGGTTTACAGCTGTGAAGGGCTAAAATAGAGCCCAATCAATGGAGCGCTGAGATACGGGGGCAATTTACTTGGGGTATTGCTGTCAAAAGTGGCTCTGCCAGCTAAAGCCTTTCAAAATGGCTTCACACCCACTTCTGTCGCCAACACAATACCACTGTGTGATTGCTTAATATCACAATCCATCCAGGCCAAGACATTCCCCAATTAAAAGCGCCTTTTCGCCGCTTCTGAGGAGCGGTCCAAAACAGCTCTGGTTATCCAACATATTTAACAAGACACGAGGCTGCTCCTGCTGTGGTATTTTTTTTTCCCAACTAGGATGCCGTTTGATGCTGATTTAGCAGCTAAAGCGAAAGCCAGAATCGTTTCACTGATCAGCACATAAAAGGGTGTTGCCATCTGCCGCCGACTGAACAACCAACTATAGCTGATAATTTTGCGTTCTGTGTGGGAAGTTATGAGACGGCGCTGTGTATAATGCGCGTGTGAGCGGTACAGGACTGTACTAATCCACTTCTGCCTCGTCCTCGTACAAATTTGTATGTGGAATTCCACGGTGATTTGGTTTGAGTGAAATTCCTTGAAAACGTTCATTTGAAAACGAAATGGAAGAACTCGCTCGAAGGGATGCGAAATGTCAGTCGTGCATCATTCCGTTCACATCCTGTCAGTCAGCTCCCCGCGTGAGCGCCGGCCTGGAGAGAGAAGTCAAGCTGAACGGAGTTGTGCAGGTGATGGAGGGAGCAGGAGAGAGTGTTGAATATAAGAGCTTACAGACCTTAATAATAATAATAATAATAATAGCTCACAGACGTTCAACAGAACTCCCAGATAGTCTTAATAGCAGTCTTCCTACTGAACTTTTATGCTGTGTTTTTCTAACCTGCTATATTTGGGGAGAAATACCTATATTATTATTATTATTACTATTATTAAATTTTTTAAATTATTACAATTTAATTTAATTAAAACTTGTATAAAATTAAATGATAATTTTATTATAACACGTAGCAGAACGAAGCTACATCCGCAAGTGTGCAAATAAATGAGTAAATTTGGTTTCTAAAGTGATGTTTCATACTTGGTAAAATATAATGAATTAAAAATGAATATTAATAAATGGATTATGAATAATGATATATGAATAAATATCTAATAATAATAATACAACAACAATAGTAGCTTAAATAATTAGTATTTAATGATAATCAACATCATTAAGTAGTTGTTGTTGTTATTATTATTATTATTATTATTATTATTGTAATTGAATTAAATTAATAGTTTTGGCAGACTTACCGAAATAAAGCCACATTCACAGGTTTGTAAAAATAATATCTAATAAAATAACAACAATATTACTATTTTAATAATAATAATAATAATAATTATTATTATTATTATTAAATAATAATAATAATAATAATAATTTATTGTTATTATCATTATTATTATTATTATTATTATTATTATTTAATTAAAAATATAATAAATTAAAATGAATATGGCATACTTTGTGAAACAAAACTATAATAAAAAGTGTTTTATAAGTTTTTTTTTTATAATAAACACTTTTATATTTTATTATAAATCAATTTTTGGTGGAATTTGTTGGTTTCTAAGGTGATGTTTTCCTTCTGGCTATTATTCTGCAAATAAAAAAAAAGTTTCAGTTACACTCACGCACACACTGCATATATCACTAAATCGAATTTCACTGTCATGCAGTGATAGACATGGCCTGATCAACGCAGATCAATAGGCATGGTAAGTGCAGTGTTATGTCATGCCTGGTCATTTGTTAGCATGCTCTCCCAGCAGAATTCAGATATGTTGGGGGTCATGTGTATTGGTTTGCGTGTGTGTGTTTGTCAGGGAGTTCTCTGAGCCGAGGGAGGAGGCACCACAGCTAACCAGCCAGGGACTAAAGGCAGCTGTTTGTTTGCCTGTTTGCAGAGAGAGGGAAGGAGGGGGGCAGGAGGGAGCCCTTGGAAAGAGAAGTGGAAGGGCAGTGTGGAAAAAAAAGAAAACAAGAGGCACTGTCAAAACACAGCAGGAAGAAAAAAGAGAGCAGAGGAAGAATAATTCACACCCAAAAGAGGGAGAGAAAGAGCAAAAAGTCTTTCACAGACACACACTCTTAAGATGGACTCATTAGAGTAAGACTGGCTCCATACCAACACTGGCTTCGGTACGATACCAGCTTGGTTCCTCTCCACTGACACATCAATATCTAATTGGCCAACAAATAAACAGCCTCAGATGATGTTTAAACTTTTTATTATGAAACTGGGTATTCACTGATGAATCATAACCTATGTTACCTGCATCTGTGTTGCAGGAATTATAAATGTATGTAGACATTTTATGCTTCTCATAATTATAAAATAACCTTTTTGAATAAATTACGTGTTCATTGTTTTAGAATTAGCATTCACTCTAATTTTTAACTTGACATAGTTATGACATTAATGTTGCAAGACGCTGAAAATACAGTGAGATATCCATCTGGTGCTTGTTTACAAACATGAACAATTAAAAAATAGCACATATGGAACGCAAGAACGTGTCCTGAGTGAACAGCCCCCCCAGGGCCGTCAGTCATAGCTCACGGTCTGATGGCATGAAGAAGATTCAAAGTCTTTATTGAACATTCTTAATTCAAACAGCGCCGACAGAATCAGACTTCAGTAGTCGTGAGCATGCTAAAGTCAGAGAGATGCATCTAGGGAAAACAAGGAGGTTTGGCTTATGAGTGAAGCTGCAGATACAAATAGAATAACTGAGTAACTCAAAATATTCCAGAATATAAACATAGTATACCAGAAATTAAGCAAGAAAATAACATTTGACTTACTTTGCTTGAATGGACACGTACAAATATGAATAATGAGACATAACCTCTGTCAAAGGTTTCTTCTTTTAAAGCGTGCCTTTTTATTCTCAATTGTACCATTTTAACTGTTGCTCTAAAATTACAGCCTGACATAGAAATTTACTAAACCAGCCACAGTTTAATGGTAATATTTGAAATAAAACCATAATGGTCACAAGTAATCAATTTAGTCTTTTTATACTATGATTTCTATGAAACAAACTATTTTATTTGCTAGAAAATAGTTGCCTCGAAGCATTTATAAAAGCTGTAAGTGCAGCTGCAATTGTTGCATTACAAATGATGCAGATTTCCTCACTCCTCTAATAGATTATCCAGTATGTGACATTTCCATCAGTTAGTTACAATAGTTTTTCAGTGCCGGTAAGGGACTGCTAAGAGCACCTAAGCTGAACACAACACTGAACCGAATATGATTGAAAACTCTGTAACATCCCCACTAGCGCACATCACTTTACAGCAAAACAAATGTGCCTGCACTTCTGTCGCATCTGTCTAGTACTGTATATTCATCATAAATAGAGCAAAAAATGTTCAGCGCGCAGCCGAGCGACAGTGGAAATGCACATGCAATGGTTGAAACAGCTGGGCAGCTAATGGCAGCAGATTATGTGGCTCATTGTGAGTTGCAACCTATAACGCTGGCATTACTTTTAACACAAGCAGATTTGGAACAAACAAGGCAGTGTATTAATATCCACACTTTTTATTTTTTTTTTTGGGATGAATTTTTTTTAGATGTTTACTCTAAAAAGATCATTCCATTTCTCCAGCAATATGTAGCTATTTTCAGTCCTTAAAAGGAATAGTCCACCCAAAAATTAAAATTTGCTGAAAATGTGCTGCTTCTCAGTCCATCCAAGAGATGTAGAGAAATGTTCCATTGCATTATTTGCTCACCAATGGATCCTCTGCAAGTGAATGGGTGCCATCAGAATGAGAGTCCAAACAGCTGATAAAAACATCACAATAATCCACAAGTAATCCACACAACTCCAGATCATCAATTAAAAGGCTATGTGTTTGTAAGAAACAAATCCATCAAGATGATTTTAACTTCAAACCATTGCTTCTACCTGTAACATAATCCATAATATTGCTTTCACCAGTGAAAAAGTCATCTTGTCTGAATCAGGAGAGAAATCTGCTTCTTACAAATATGAATTTGTTTCTTACAAGCATGCAGCTTTTCACTTCACAAGACATTAATTTATGGACTGGAGATGTGTGGATTATTGTGATGTTTTCATGTTTCTCATTCTGACGGCACCCATTCACTGTAGAGGATCCAATGGTGAACAAGTAATGTAATGCTAAATTTCTCCAAATCTGTTCTGATGAAGAAACAAACTCATCTACATCTTGCATGGCCTGAATAAACTTTCAGCATTTTCCGTTTTTGGGTGAGCTATTTCTTTAATGTCATCGGTGTCATGTCATGGCTTTGTAAAGAAAATGGTATTTAGCAATGCAACTGAATCATGGATATCTGTTTGAACCATACCACCATTTCTATAGATTGCCAGTGATTCCCTGCTCATACAATTGCACCAAACATTCTGAACAGACCAAGCTAGCATGCCTTGACGGCAGCACATCCCATAATGAGTGTGCTGTCCAATCAATGCACAGTGCTACCCCTCAGCAAAGTACCTGCTGACCTATGCAAAATCCACATGACCATAACAATGCCCTCCAGTCCATGCACAGGACTAATATCCATGCAGTTTACATGCTGTCGCAATCCAATGTCAACACTGTATCAGCTCTCTAACTCCTGGCTGATGTGCTATTAGACATTATAGATGCTGTTGACCTCATTATAACCAGTGCAAACCACTGTATTTAACGACCTGGCAGAGATGTGTGCGGCCCAATATAGGAGCCACAGGTAGTGTGTTATTGTGCATATAAATGTGGTCTCCTAGCTGAAGGATGCTATTTTAATGCTTTTTCAGTTATAATTTTTTTTTATAATTATATGCTTTATACTATTTTAGATTGCAAATAATTTAAAAGAACTAAATACTTAAAGAAATGAATTTAATCAATAAAAAATAGTTGATCAAAGTGACAGTAAAGACATTTATATATAATGTGTTCTACTTCAAATAAATGCTGTTTTTTGAACTTTAAAATAATTTTAAGCAAAATGCGTCACTGTTTCCACAAAAATGTTAAGCAGCACAGCTGTTTTCAACACTGAAATTAATAATAAGAAATGGAAATGGATAAAAATGATTTTAGAATGATTTTATTTGAATAATTTCTGAAGGATCATGTGACACTGAAAAGTGGAGTAAATCAAATAGAAAAGAGATATTTTAAATTCTAATAATATACTGTTTTTACTCAATTTTTTGATCATAAATTATATATATTCAATTTATGTTTTGAAGTATTAAATTATAATTTATAATAGTTATTTTTAATTAATTTAGTTAATTATTTTTAATTACATTGATCAAATATATTTAGTAAACTACTAAGTTTATACTTAGTTATATATATATATGTATATGTGTGTGTGTGTGTGTGTGTGTGTGTGTGTGTGTGTGTGTGTGTGTGTGTGTGTGTGTGTGTGTGTGTGTGTGTGTGTATATATTTCCTATAGCTCAAATAGTAGAGCATGGTGCTAGCAACGCCAAGATCGTGGGTTCGATTCCCAGGGAAAGCAAGAGCTGATAAAATGTACAAAAAAAAACCTGTAACTTGAATGCAATGTAAGTTGCTTTGGATAAAAGCGTCTGCTAAATGTTTAAATGTTAAATATATATATATATATATATATATATATATATATATACACACACACACATACATACATATATATATATATATCAAACTGGTGGTGGTGGGTTGATAGGGGGCGCTGGCAAATTATGCAACGAAAGGCAGTTGTTAAAGGACCTTTAAAGCAGAAGATACATTCTGATTGAATGCAAACAAATGAATGAATGACACGGTCTTCCTATTAGAAATAACACATACACTTTTCAGTGGCTTTACAACGTCTTAATCATTCTTTTTGCCCAGTCATGTTCTCGGCTGGCGCCCAGGTGCAAATAAAACACTTGGCATTTAAGTACCTCAGAATTTTTTGTTAAAATGAGTCATCCTTCTTTTCCCATGGATTCTTGTTTTCGCGCTGGCTTGATTTCTTCCAAAGATTGCTTATATCGATCGCCTGAATTAATGTAGTTTCAGCTTAAACAGAGGGTCATGCGGCTATGCAGAGCTCGACATGGTGATGAACTCTAATGCTTTGAAGGTACAATATCGATCGGGGTATCCACACTCTTTATTCTGTTATTTGTCTGAGAAAGGGATTGATTCTTCGAACGTGATGTTGCGTTCTCGTGTGTAGGTGGGTGTGCGCATGTAAATGAGTGTGTAGGTGTGTGTTTGTGCCAGCTTTGATTGGTGATTGCATCTGTTAAACACTGCAATCTTTTCTATTTTAGAGGCAACCAATTTAGAACAAGGCACCTTCACACTTGTATAATCACCCTCTACTAAATTGCAAACACACACACACGCATACACTCGGGCACAAGTCAAAAGGCACGATTTCTCACACGCAGCCGCTCGTGCACAGAAATTTTGCCGTAAAATGGGCTGACACATGAGTCACTGATCCCACATCCCGTATAGGGAGCTCTGTCAGATTGCCGTGTCTCTGAGTGGGACAGGAAACCCAGTTGTGGAACTAATTAGCTTTGCTTAACTGAGGATGGATATGGATTGCTCCTGACAGCTGTCTGCTCTCATTCATTTGTGGAAGAGACACATTTGTTTGGAGAGATGCTTGTTTTCTCTTTCAGCGCTTAGAACACCGCGAGAGTCGTTTTACGGAGCCAGGGCCGCTGCGTACGGAAGTCCGGATAAAAGGTGCTGTCGTGATGTACAGGGGCCATCGGACAAGGTCAGCAGCATGGGGGCCTGTCGGTTCTTTCTGATTCATTCTCACACTCCTAACCCAGTCCTCTCACAGTCACCTTTCCTTTCGGCCATGTGCACACCTGTCTTTGCACCTGTGCTGCATTGTGCATCAATGCAGCGGTGCATAGACCCACCCAGCATGTGTTCTTAGATTCCTCTTCCTCTGCACTTAAACGTCCTTGTGTATAAATAGCAATCAACCTGACCCTCGTACACCCAGATATCGAGCCTTTTCAGGGCAGTAAGCCTTTGTGCTGAATCCCTCTCTGGCGGGGAAGGGGGTGGAGGAGGGGAAGCGGAGGCAGATTCCAGCTGCACCAGGGCTTGATGGGATTTATGACCCATCCTGAGCTTTTCCCTCCGCTGGCGCCTTTCCCATTGGCTAGAATTAACAAGCAAGGGAAAGGAAAAACAAACAAACAAACAAATTACAGGGGAACAAACCGAGGAGGTAATAAGCATGTCGGGACATGCAAAGCTCGCTGTACGTGCTTGGGCAGATGGGGGAGGGTGGAAGAAGGCCCGCTGGCATAGCAGAACCCATCTCCACCCCTCTATTCTCCTCCGTTTCATCTCTGTCCTGCACTTTTCTCGCTCTATCCCTTCATCCGGTGGTTCACGTGGGCAGTGGGAGACAGATGGGCGGATGATGGATCTGACGTGATAGACAGCAGGCTGATGGATGGGCGCCGGGCTGATACGGGATTAATGCGTAGCGGAGGCCGCGGCCGCCCATCGGAGGCCTTGCTGATAGATAGATAAAACAGACGAGCAGATAAACAAGAGAGCACTAATCCACGCCCCCTTGATGGACAGAAAATCAAAGGCATGGGAAGGAGTGGCAATATAAAGGTGGATATTTGTAGACAGATAACAGACAGCGGAAAGAGGCGAGAAGTGGATATGAGAGGCAGAGGAAGAGTGGGAGTCTTGGAGATGGAGGTGTTGGATGTGTTTTATGGACCTTGAGTTCATGTCTTTGGGTGAAGGCAAATGCACAGACCAATGGGTGGTGAATGCTGTTGACTTCTAACCCTAAATTGGGCACTTACTGCTGTTAAATGCGGACTGCAATTAGGGGGACTGGAGGTGGAGGTGTTGGATGTGTTTGATGGACACTGAGTTCTTGTTTTTGGGTGGAGGCAAATGTGCAGGCTGCTGGGTGGCGAATTCTGTTGACTTCTAACCCTCATTTTGGAACTTATTGGCATTAATGTGGACAGCATTTAGGGTTGAGCAGAGGGCCAAGATTTGACTAGTTAGCCAATGTTAAGTAGGTGTTAGAAGTACATCATCTGTGGGCAAAATGCATCTTTCTCCATGTAAAAGTAGGCATATTCTGATGAAATAACATTTTTTGCAAATTACATAAGTCGGGGATATTCTTGTAGATATTGTACCAATGGCCAGTTTTTCAGAGAACTCTTAAAACTATAAAATGGACTTTTGCTATATGCTTTATTTGACTTCACAGCTCAGCATAGCCGTAAGTGAATGGTTTGGGACAGATTTCAAGTCATGTTGGTTGGGTGCTAGCTGACACAGGTTTTTAGACTTTTTTAATATAATGATTCTCTTGCAAAGGACCCCCTTCCTAAAACATAAAGCCAGGTATATATTTTAAGATTGATTTTGTACTTGGTGAGAAAAATAGAAAGTGCGATATGGAGACAAAACATTGTCCATTCTGCTACTACAAAACAAACAAACAAACAAACAAACAAACAAACAAAATAAATAAATAATATTGTTGCAAAATATTTAGTAATTTTAATTTAATTTAATTTTTTTGTTGTTGTTGTTTTTTGCAGCAAACTCTGGAAATGTTTGGTTGTGTTTTTCGTTGTATGGCAATTTCCTTGGGCTAAATCCAGACATTTCAATAGGAATCCACACGATTTAGAATGTCATATGAGGGCAAAATATTTCTCCCACGTATTTCAAAGTGGCTACAATTTGTTCATGTAAATTAGCCTGTTGATTAACAGAAAGATACTTGGTTTGAGAATGACTTCTGAATAAGCACTATACTATTGACATTAGACCTTTATTTGCCAACGAAATTTAGCCTAAATTTACCTAAAGTCACCTCAATTTTACAACTCCTCCGGAGGTCCCAGACCCCAGTTTGAAAATCCCTGAGCTGCCTTTGAGATGAATGAGAATGTTAACGGATATCTTTCTCCAGGTATTACAGAGCGGATGGATTTTTAGAGGAGGTCAGTAGTTGGAGCGCAGGTGAGGCCACAGGGAATGATGAGCCGGTCGGTATTGGACATGCATGTCGGATGTAGGAGGCGTAGCGGCAGTGGACAGGAAAGAGCTGCACGAGGGTTAAAGACAGGAGGAAGCTGTCTCCAGAATGATATTGAGCGATAAGCTTTCTCTCACTTCCAAGTTGCAGGGGACCCCAGAGGTGCCGCAATCGATCTCTGTTTGCTTAGAACCCACTACTGAGTCACCCGACGAGCGCACACACCAAACCAGCCAACAAGCTTTTAGCCTTTATTTATCTGGCCTCTGATTTTGGCTGAATGAATGACAACCTGATTAACACTTAAAGGTCCTCGTAAATCTTTCATTGGACCAGAGAGAGAGAGAGCTGCACACATGCGGAGCGTCGGTGTGGAGTTACGGAGCAGTAGCGAGGCAGTAAGGTGAATGATTGTGTCGATTAACGAGATGGCGGGACAGAGAATGCCCGTTTTAAAGAGTACGAGCGAAAGAGGGAAGGACAGAGGGAGAGAAATGAGTGAGCGAGCGGGGAAGCAAAGGGAGAGCAAGTGGGCGAGTAATGGAGGTTAGTGATGGGAGTGTTGACAGGGAGTGTCAGCCCTAACCACAATGACCCGGCGACGGCCGCCGCATGCAAAATTGGGTGAATTTGAGTGTGAGGCCGAACGTGAAGCGCATGTGAAATGAGACATGAATTCGAAGTAAGATGTGAAGGGAATGGAAATCAGGAGACCAAAGGAGTGGGATGTTTTTCAGAATGTATTTTTTGTTGTCCTTTTCAAGCCCATCTGCTTTTAAGGATGCTTTATGAAAGCATGGCCGATGATATAAACATTGAAAGCATAGCTAAATTAAATTAGACATTGACTGCTTTAAGTAAAATGCATAAGTAAAATGAGGCCTATTTTTGTTGTTGTTATACTGTGTTCATGATTATGAAGAATATTTTCTCCTCAAATTCCCATTACTGCAGTGAATCTGGACGTTTTACATTAGTCTCAATGATGATCCACATTAGATTCTCATTACTGTAATACAGTATTGAAAATGAACATCACAGTAAAAAATGACTGTAATGCAATGTTTTTTATTTAAAATGATATAAATGTAAATAAGTTAAATTACATAAATTAAAGGCAGTGCAACATTCACTACTATGTATGAATATTTTACTTTTAATATTATTATTATTATTATTATTTAATATAAATTGTTTTGCATCATGGTCATGAGTAGGGTTGTGAATCATAAGTTTGACAGTTAATTTGATTCATAATTCAGTTTTTATTCAAAAGTCATATTTGTTAATTCAGAACACACACATATATATATATATATATATATATATATATATATGTATGTATATGTATTTATGTTCCATTATTGCATTTTAGACAGATTATTTCAGACTGTTTATTAATTCAAATGTTAAAAAAATGATCATAATCTGACTTCTTTTAGATACTTTTATTATACCTCCAGGCTACAAATGCAAATAAATAGAGAAAAACAGATGACTTGATCTAGCTTAAACATTTTTTGCATACCAACTAAAAAGTGATACCAGTAAAACGGAACTGTTTTATGTTAATAATTTATCTATGCAATGAAATTATATGGCAGTTGTGGCCATGTAATGAGTTGACAGCTGTATGAATGATTTGAGTATGTTTGACTCGAGACCTGAGTTGTGAGAAAGTGTCATGACTTTCATACAAAATGTTTTGTAAGATTCACCCCATGTTGTGCAACCAACAGCATGTGACTGGGAGATAAAATGGGGGAAAAAAGTGTAAGAGAAAATACAGTGGAAGTCTTGGTTGAAATTAAGGTCCAAATTAAACTCCATTAAATGATAATCCTAATGTTAATATTTTGAAGAGAATACTTGGCGCGCCGTAAGTGGGAACCATTTTGTAGCAGATGAGAGTATTTATTCTCACCGGGGAAAAGGCTCAGTGTCTGCCAGTCTTCTATTAGAGAGAAGCTGTTACTATGGAGGGGGAAGACAATTTATTCTGTTCCCCACAGCCCAGCCCCCATGGGGCAATGAACGCCTGCCTCGCCTCTCGACGCCCACTGAGCATGGACGACATAGACAACCTTCCACAGCCTGTCTTGGAGCCTGCGCCACACCGAAAAACTACCTCCATCATCACTTTCTGTCTGTTTTGACCTGATGGTCAAGTATTAACAGTGGTTCCCACATGATTAGGAGAGATTGGAGGGGTTTCTGGTTTCCCTGTCATCCTTCTCTCTCGGGATGGGAATTATAAGGAATTTTTAGATCTACTTAACAACTGTAGTTCCTAAGCCATTCTCACCATCCATCCATTCTCCAAACAACTTGTCCTACTGTATGCCCCAGCATTTTGGCCCGAAGGCAGAGAAACACCCTGGTCAGATGGCCAGTCCATAACAATCCTAATTAATAGCAACTTTGAAGAAAGCACTAAATAATATACAATATATAAAAATTATTTTAATTCCGCTTCCTTACAATAAAACTTGAATTGCATTTCTGCATCCTGTTATGTATTATGAAATATATATTATTTAATTTATTATTGGAGTATGTATTACAAAATATTTATTTCAATGTTACTTGCTGTTACTTTGTAATATATATATATATATATACTGTATATATATATATGTGTGTGTGTGACCCTGGACCACAAAACCAGTCTTAAGTGTCAATTTTTCAAAATTGAGATTTATACATCATCTGAAAGCTGAGTAAATAAGCTTTCCATTTATGTATGGTTTGTTAGAATAGGATAATATTTGGCCGAGATACAACTATTTGAAAATCTGGAATCTGAGGGTGCAAAAAAATCAAAATATTGAGAAAATCGCCTTGAAATTTGTCCAAATGAAGTTCTTAGCAATGCACATTACTAATCAAAAATGAAGTTTTGATACATTTATGGTAAGAAATTTACAAAATATCTTCATGGAACATCTTTACTTAATATCCTAATGATTTTTGGCATAA
>JAFVLL020035727.1:0-16398 GCA_021397915.2 Tor tambroides | reverse complement strand
GAGGTCTCTCCAACAAAATAAAGACAAGACAAAAAATGAACATCGACAAAATAAAAAAACTGCTTAAGCGGAAGATGCTTTCGTATGTTTTGACACTTAAACTCATTTACACTTTCTCTAATTTTTTGGCGTGGCATCAGTCATATTGACGTGTCTTATAACTACATGGGGTGAGAGCTGAGGCTTTGCTGAACTTGTGGCGCCCACGAATCAAAAGCAATTAACACGCGGAAATTGCATATACAACTTTTCTTCCAGAAGTTACTTTTTAAACCTAGAAATGTTTTTAAAATAGGAATCTTTTAAATATTTGTTTTAAAAATTAAACAATATTAAACATTACAAATAAATATTTTATTATTATTATTATTATTAAATATTATTTTCATTATTATTAATGAAATTAAAAAACACTCATTTATTTATGTGTGGCATAAACATCCAGAGAATCTAAAAATAAAAAAATAAAAAAATACCTTATTGGAAACAGTACTGTAGTATTAGATTAATATTAATTAATCAGGTTGCCAAATGTTACAGCACTTATTGTATTAACACTACCAAATCAATTAGAATGATTTCTGAAGGCTCATGTGAGATTGAAGACTGGAGTAATGATGCTTAAAATTCACAGGAATAAATTGCATTTTAACATATATTCACATAGAAAACAGTTATTTTAAAATGTAATAATATTTCACAATATTACTGTTTTTTTTACTGTATTTTTAATTAAATAAAGCATCCATATATGAGACAGACTTAGTTAGTGTAGAACAGTAGTTACTCATTGAAACCCGGTGATAAATATCCTGAAATTCTGATCCTTTGGATTAAAAATAATGAAAAGATGTAAATGAAATCCATGTGTTGAATTAATCTAAAGCGCATGCTTCAGAGGCGCAGGCTTGCGTAAAAGGGGAACTATTTATCTCTGTATCTCTTCTCATCTTCACTGCATGAATGACAGGCTGCGCTAAACACAGAACATAATTTGTACTTTTAATAGCACTGCCTTCTATTTCTCTGACGTGCCTTAATCAATAACCAGAGCTGTCCTTGGCCAAGCTTGCCGACCGTTTTTATTAATTTTAAACAAGCTCACTAACTAGGCGTCTGATATGGAGATGCATCTCACACTGGATAATAGGCAGGCTGGATTGATAGGTTCATTCTGAAGCCTGTCTCTCTCACCTTTCCCTCTCTCTCTCTCTGTCATCACATGATTTAAGACAGAACAAGACACATTCTGTCATTCTGTCCTGAACATGTGCAGCTTGAGAAATACAGATCCAAATAAATGAGGAAATAAATAAATAAACATTTTACAACATAATAAAGAGGTTTGTTAGTAAACATAACATACAGAACTGTATATTCCAAGTTCAGATGTTCCCATCCCTAAATATCACATTAAAAGTGTCCTGATATAGACCAGATTAGTGAGCAGGCAGGTGATGTGATTCTATGAAAAAATAAAAAACAAAAAAAATGCATGATTCAATTTGTACTATAAATAGTTTTGTGGCATCAACCCTAAAAATGCAGTGGTAGAGTAACAGAATGAATATGTTTTGTTCTTGATGTTATCTGATGAAGCATCCACCCTTTCTATTTGGGAATAGCACCAGATTGTGGGAGAAGCCTATTAACCTCAGTTTCTGCTACAACACAGCTTTAAAAGAAAACAATGCATCCCTACGGAGCATTTCTGAGTGCAAAAAACTACAGCATATAGACTTTTGGTTCATGTTTAAACAGTATATGTTGGCATTACTGATCTACAAGGAACAAAACAGCCAGAACAGCAACTAACAAGTCATATTTACACCAGAGGTGGGTAGAGTATATCTGTAATGTACTCAAGTAAAAGTACAAGTACTTATAGACATAATTACTCAAGTAAAAGTTAAAGTAATAATCTTAGTTACTTGAACAAGTGTAAAAAGGTATCCAATTAAAAACTACTCAAGTAGCAATGTTACTAACTATTAATAAGCAGCAAATTGGGAGTTTATTGAGGCGAAAGTTGTAGCTAATAGTTAGTTAATAGTAAGAAATTTAAGATAAAGTGTGACTACCCACTTCAAGGCATATCATATGCTTATAGTACTCTCTATTCTAATTCTATTCTTCTAAAAAAAAAAAATTAAAAAAAAAACTTGCTCCTTTTAGACTTGCATTTACTAATTGCTTGTTTTCTTAAAAAAAAACAAAAAAAACTTTTATTTATTATATAATAAAAAAAATTAAAAAAAACTTGCTACAGCTACTGCGTTAAGCTAACTGAGACTTGTTATAGCACTTGTATTTTGCTCTTTTGTTGATTTTGATTGCTTCCATTGTCCTCATTTGTAAGTCGCTTTGGATAAAAGCGTCTGCTAAATTACTAAATGTAATGTAAATATAATATGTAGGGATGCACGATATTATCAGACTGATGTCGGAATCGGCCGATAACGGCTTTACATGTAAATATCGGCATCGGCCCAATATGAAAAATTATGCTGATATGTCTTGCCTATAAAAGGAATACATTAACTGTTTCTCGAGCTCTTTCTGTGAGCGCGATTCGAGACGGAGTGAAATACGGACAAATGCGTTTCATCCATTCTTTCATCAATTTAGACTGTGTTTCTGATTAAATAAAGCAGTAATTGATGTCATAAAATAATGAGTATGTTTTGATTTAATAGTCAGAAGCTATAGCTTACATGAAAAAAAAATCACAAACATAACACCTGTAAATTAAATCATTTTATATATTCTGATTTATTCATTAATGTGTAATATGTTTTATTTTTTAAACAAATCATAAGCTCTAAAAGATTTTCAGAATTTTTACAACTTTTGCTTTAGACCATCTACAGATGTTAAATCTTAAAATAAAATGTTAGGGTTAACTGCATCTTTCTGGGGGAAAAAATGCAGCGATTGATATATAGTTTATTTATAGTTATTTTCAAAGCTTCAATGTACTGTCAAAAAACCTTCATTAATTTTTTATTTAATTCTAACAAATAAGTTCTTGTTAAAAACTAACCAAAATTAAAAATATTTTGCTTATAATTTCTGCATAGGAGAGACTTGGTGTTGTTTCCAAACAAAACGAAATATATCGGTATCGGCCAAAATGAGCTGAAAAATATCGGCATATCGGATATCGGCAAAAATCCAATATCGTGCAACCCTAATATATATATATATATATATAGAAGTGGTTTTCAAACCTGCCCTGGAGGCACACCTGCCCTGCTCATTTTGTATGTCTCCCTTATCAGACACACCTGATTTAACCCATCAGCTTGTTAGTAGAGTCTGGAAGACCTGAATTGGGTGTGCCTGATTAGGGAGACATACAAAATGAGGTGATATGTAAATTTATTTTTACAGACGTCCATTTGAGAAACAAATACCGTCCGAATCGGGCTTAAGTTAACATGTCCTACATGTGTAAAGTTACTTATAGTCAGTAGAATGTCTGTCATCAAAATAAAGTGTTAGCAGATATTAAGCAGACAGTCTACTAATAATAATGACTGCTAGTTGACGTTGACAAGTTACTTATAGTTAGTAGAATGTCTAAATTGGACTATCTAAATAGAAAGTGTTGTCTCTACTACTTACATTGCTCTGTGAGACGTTACCAACACATCAACTGCCACAGTTTGATACCTGATGGAGTGCAATTTGTAGGTTCCCTTACAAGACAAGCTGGACAGTTACAAGATACTAGGATGACGATTTCGTCCTCTAATGCCCAGACATCTCCAGGCCAGGATTTCCAATTGCCTTGGTTTTAGCTTTGTTTTCCTATTGACATGCTCAACAGACCTGATACATTATATGTGTTTTTGCATTGCTTTGTCTGTTCTCTGTAGATCCCACCTTCTCGCACACTATGATTGGTTGATTATGTACAATGCTTGCACACTATTGGTCAAACTACATTTTAATCACTACCTTCAGCAAGTATGAAAATAATAGGGAAACAAAGCCAAAACTCAGACATTTTAGGCGATTTGGGAATTTCTGGGAAATAGAGGACGTGTGGTCACCATAAAGATGATGAGAACTGAGTGAAATCAATTGTGCATTATTTTCTTGCCGTGCCACATCATAGAGGAGCCGCTAGGCATGGCCCCTTATGAAGCACTGTACCTTAATGAGAGCATTTACTTAATTATTAAGATAATGTGTCCTCATCAGGTCAGGCACTGCAACTTCCTCTTGTTAATGTGAAGTTTAGTCAATAGCTGTATCGCCAAACAAGGTGTTTCGAGTGCAAGCAATAGAATTGTCTTAACATTTCACAATATCACAATAAATACAAGCCAGATTCAGCTGGAGTGCTCTTCGCCTTGCCTCGTGTGGCGTATTAGCGGTCTGATGGTTTACTTTCAGGTTCTCTTCAACCAAGGGAAAGCAGTTTGCTGAGTATGAAAATCTGTGGGCTGAGGAAGTGGGTTCCCTGAGTTTCTGTGGCATGCGAGATCACCTTTCATGACAGCGATTACACAATCTGTCTAATAAGCAAAAATAACTAATTTACACTGACCCCCCTCCAACCCCTCCGCTGGCTCTGTTGTGAGATGACTAATTATTGCATTTCAACTAAACGAGCGAGTTTTGAGCGAGTGGAAATTTGTTCTATAATTGAATGAAGCAGAATTTTGGTTTATTAGTCCAACAGTCATAGACAATCTGGTCTCAGGTTTGGTCTCAAATTCGGAGCAAAATAAAAATCCTCACAGACTTAGGCTGCATTTACAGTACATGGTTCAAGTGACCCAATTTTACTTTTCCTCCCATGTGGCACAGATCGGATATGACCCACGAACCTGTAAGGAGGGAAAAAGCACATGGATTCCGATATGCTCCGATCAGTTTCAGACCTCATTCATATATGGCAATAAATCTGATATGAATCGGATATGTACATTTGCATCTACCATGTAAGCGGAAAGGTCGGATATTCCTGTCAATGCGAAGTCGTACATCATTGAAAAAGCCCCTGTTGACAAATACGGCATATGCTACTTAGGTATGATTTGAAGCATGGCAGCTGGTTTAAGCTGGTCCTTAGTTGGTTATAAGCTGGTTATGAGCAGGAGCTAGTTGCTTAGGACCATTTTAAGACCAGCACATGACCAGTTTAAACCAGCTCAGGACCAGCTAAGGACCAGCTGCCATGCTTCAAAACATACCTAACAAGCAGATGCTGGTTTTTTCAGCAGGGGCAATGGTGGCAAATGACATCAACTCAGGTGGACACTTTTCCAAGTCAGTATGCAGTGTTGCCAATTCTGCGGTTTTCCTGCGGGATTGGGCTACTTTTGCATTGTTGCTGCAAGTTAAAGCAATCACCACCTCTCATCAAGAACTGCTATGTAAATGTGGCCTTATAGTGACAAACAAATAAGCAGATGACTAGAAAACTTTCCCCAAGCTATTAGCAGTATGTATGGATCCAGTCTTAAAGGAATTGTTTGTTATCTACTCACTCTCCTCCAAACCCATATGTTATTTTTAAAATATAAGGAGACTTTTGGAAGAATCTTGAGGCAGCTCTTATCCACTGAGTAGCACAGGAGTGTCCAATCCTGCTACTCGGGGGTACTATACTGAGCATAGCTTGCCTGGATGTTTGCAGTTATCCTGAAGACCTTGATTAGCTGGTGCAGGTGTGTTTAATTAGGACTGGCGCTAAGTTCACTCCCTTGCAATTACAGTTTACACATGCACAAAAACCACACACCACAGTTCTCAAATTAAACATGATGTTTTTAGAGATGAAGAAGTTCAGAAAGTCCTTGTGTGTCTTATGAACAATTGTCAATGACCAACTACAAATTGAAGGAAAGGCAGGGATTCATTGCCTGATACTGCGTTCAAGAAGGAACATCTTTTTGCAACTCAGTAACCTCCAGTGATTTAATCCCTCTCAATGTGAACAGAGCTTTTGAATTATTATTTTTGGGAGAATGATTCCTGTAAAGTACATAAGGTATGAACTCTTCTCAACTGTATTAAATTACCAACAGTCACTGATGCTCATATTGGCTCAAATGGCAAATCTCAAAGATAATGAATGACTCTAGTCACTTTGTTACTGCAAATGTAAATGCTCTGTTATTCAGTTTTACAAGATGAGCTATTAAAAGACAAATATGAATAAAAGATTAATGCTGAATACACAGGCTTGAATCCATCTATCCAATTTCCAAACCACATGGAGACAGCAAACACAACCACATTAACTCAGTTAATGTTTACAGTAAATGTAAATGTATCTATAGAAAGCCTGAAATGTCTACTTTTAAACAAACCATTTCAAATACAAAACAAATACTTTCTGGTTATGTAATCCATATGAAAGGTGCGTTTTTCTCTGAAGGTCCGGAGATTCGAGTCAGCATCGTCAACTTCATCTTTGCAGCTGACACTGACTCAGAAAACACTGGTTTATTAATGAATAATTAAAATATCTCCTTGCTATTTTTACCAACACATTCATAGTCATTACATTTGCTGGTGCTTTGCAGCAAGCTTTATGTGAGTGCTTGAGCTCAGAAAGGCTATACAGTGCTGCTTGAAAGTTTGTGAACACCTTGCAGAATCTGTGAAAATGTGAATAATTTTAACAAAATCGGAGAGATCATACAAAATGCATGTTATTTTTTATTTAGTACTGTCCTGAGTAAGATATTTTACATAAAAGGTGTTTACATTTAGTCCACAAGACAAAAAAAAACATCTGAAATTAAAAGTTGAAAATAACCCCATTCAAATGTTTGTGAACCCTTGGTTCTTAATGCTGTGTGTGGTTACCTGGATGATCCACGACTGTTTTTTGTTTTGTGATGGTTGTTCATGAGTCTCTTGTTTGTTCTGAACAGTTAAACTGAGCGCTGTTCTTCAGAAAAATCCTCCAGGTCCTGCGGAATCTTCAGTTTCCCAGCATCTTTTGCATATTTGAACCCTTTCCAGCAGTGACTGTATGATTTTAGATCCATCTTTTCACACTGAGGACAACTGAAGGACACAAACACAACTATTAAAAAAGGTTCAAACATTCACTGATGCTCCTGAAGGAAACACGATGCATTAAGAGCTGGGGGCTGAAAACTTGGGTTCACAAACTTTGGGGAGTGGAGCCGGGGATTCATTTACATTTACGTATTTAGCAGACACTTTTATCCAAAGCAACTTACATTGCATTCAAGTTACAGTTTATACATTTTAGCAGTTCTTGCTTTCCCTGGGAAACGAACCCATGATCTTGGCGTTGCTAGCGCCATGCTCTACTATTTGAGCTACAGGAAAGCCAAGGGTGCAAGGGGTTCACAAACTTTTCAAGCAGCACTGTATATTAAAGGCTCATTATGGTTTCCATCCCCACCCCCCAGTATATATTGTATTTAATTAATTAAATTAATATAAATGGGCAACTAATCGCATATTTAGTCGACTACCAAAGCCCTGAAGGCCCCAATATACTTCAAACTATGGTCTTTTTCATTTTTCGTTTGGGGACAAAAAGAAGTTTGAAAAGGCTGAGCGACGGTATACTGTTCAAACATTTCAACACCCCTGCGATGCTGGAGGCAGGGTGTAGATCAGGGATACTCAAATCTGGCTCGCGAGATCCACTTTCCTGCAGATTTTAGCTCTAACCCTAATCAAACACACCTGAGCATGCTAATCAGTGTCTTCAGGATCATTAGAAAATCACAGGTAGGTGAGTTTTGATCAGGGTTGGAGCTAAACTCTGCAGGAAAGTGGATCTCGCGAGCCAGATTTGAGTATCACTGGTGTAGATTATGTAAATATGTGCCACGCCACTCGCGCATATCCCCTAAACACAACAACCATGGCAGCTGTGAGAGAAGAAAAGTTTCGTAAACGACGTAGCGACGTAGGTGATATGTCCACTTAATGAAAACAGAAAGAATGATGGCCAGTTCGACACTCCAGTGTATTCATGTTGCTCGTAAATTGGTGGTGTTGTTGTTTAGGATGTTGTTCTCCTGTCTGACCTCTGTGCAATGAGTAATGAACCAGGAAAAAAAATCTCATGTCAAAGAAGGTGGAGTTCCAGAGCACACCCACCGATTCCTAGGGGAAGTTCACTTTGGTGAGCTGTTTCAAACTGCCTAAATGAACTTCATTTTGGCCTGCTTTTGTTCGAAATGACGTCATATCAGTTTGTTCTTCAATTTCGTTTGAAGTATATGACCCTTAAAGGGTCAACCCAGGAAGTGGAATTGGACTGCAAGCTTTGAGGGTGTTGATTTAAGTGATCGTCTCCATCTATGTGTTTTTTGTGACTTGAATTCATCTGTCCTGCACTTATTGGGGGTGAAACCCACACCAAGAAAAGCTTCCCTGCACAGCTAGGACTTGAACCTAAAAACTTTGTGTTGGGAGGCAAGAGCACTACCCACTGTGCCACCTCGCCACCCAACTCCAAACCCAGCCAGCCTCTCGAGACTAGTCTTTACCCAAAAAAGTTCTGTTCCCTCTGTGCTTTCACTGTCAAAAATAGGCCAAAAAGTTGAATAATTCCAGAGCGTGAAGCCTGAAGAAGAGAATTCCCTGGAAATTACACATTTCCAGAAGACCAGACAGCCTAAAGGGGTGCCTGCTAGGATCTCTTAACCAACAATTACTGGTGTGTAGTACCAGTGGCCCCTGATGAGATCACAGAGCAGAGGCTTCTACCAAAGCCCATTTGAGCTGGAGAAAGACAGTCAATCAATACTAAGGCCTGTGCAGATACTACCTGTCAACAGGCTTGAGGAAAATGGATGCCTGAGAAAGCCATAACTATGATAAATCTACTCCCCCGGTTTGGCAACTGGCCCCCTCTCTCTTTTTCTCGCTCTCTCTCCTGTCTTTTCCTTCCTTTCTGCCGTCTGTCTTTGACTAATGTATGCGGTAAAGCTCCCTCCAACCACTCCGCACACTGGCGTGCCACCGTCCTGATTGGCCAATCAATCTCTGCGTCGATGTGGAAGGTGCATTAAAATAAATTCATCACTGTAAGTTTATGAAATATTGATACCTGGGATAAGAGGGAAAGGTGTTGTAGGGTTAGGTGAAAGTAAAAGGTAAGAATCAAGAGGTGAGTAGCTCTCGAATGGAGTCCATTCAGATTTTGTGATTGGTAGGTGAGGTTGAGAATGGCTGTTGGACTTGGAGTCTTGAAGAGATTTTGGTTCCTGTCTACAATCCTCCATATGACTCGGACATGTCGTTTTCTGTAGCACTGCAGAAGATGTGATTGGGAAATGGTGAATGAATGTGCATATGTCATATATTAATGATATCATATATCAGCAGAGCCATTCAGTCTGCTGAGGCAGATCAATCAATGTGAAATTCCAAGCTGAAAGTTTTGCCGTCAGTCTTGGGCATGTATCATGTGTTCCACAGTAGTTCAGCAGCAGTCGGGGATCTTTCTGAAGAGCGCACACATTTATATTTCACAAGTACATCTTCTCCTATGGGGTGAAGGAGAACAGTTATCAGGGTAAAGGTAAAACATATTTTGCTTGCTATCCAAGATGAGATGAGAACGATGGCCTGTGCTTATTTATTTTCCCACTGGATTGTAGGAAGGTGGAGCTGGGGAGGAGGAGGGATGACCGGAGCGATGAGCGCGGAGAGAGAGGTAAACTGCGCTGATATATTCTTGCTTAACTGATCAAATTAGCAGGTCGCTCTTAAACCTTAATTTGCAATTCAATTTTTGTGTCAGCCAGTGTTTCCAGGATTTTCACAAGTCCAATATGAAGGCAGCACAAAGCTATTTGCATTCCATTCCTCTTAAATGTAGTTATTTAACACATTTAATTGACTGTAGAAGACAATTTGTGTTGATGGCAACCATAGCACCCCTCGCACCAATGCTGAGAGAAAAACTCCTAGAGTTGGGTTATGAATTGTGTTTGCAACAATGCATAAAAATGTAGCTTGCATTGCTAGAAGCTTTTGCTTTCACAGTGTTTCACATGAGATGAAGTCTGGAAGGGATCTTGATTCCTGTCTACAATCCACCATGTAAGCTGAACATATGGGCAGGTGTGCTGGTGAAATTGTAAGAATGACTGTGCGTATCTCATTTATTAATGACATCAAATGTCAGCAGATTCTGGTGAGGTTTATCAATCAGTATGAAATCACTCACGTCTCATTTTATCAACTGGTGTTTCAAGTATTTTTCTCTTTTCTGGATATGAAACAGAAGTAAATTATGGCAGAATAAATGGCGCAGCTGGCATATGGCAGTAAAATGAGAGACCATACAAAGTCTTATTGCAGCATTCCCTTTTGTTTTGAAAGCAAAAGACAAAAAAAAATAGAATCATTAAAAGAGAGAGGCATTAAATTGACTCTGTATGTAAAATGCTGTATATCAAAGACATATAACCATTTATACAATAAAGTTCATACTCATCCATAAAAATGACATGGTACATGCATAATACTGAGCTAACAACAGTTAAACAGTTACCAAAAGTGAGTTGTTCTAAACTTCAGAAGCGTTCGTTGGATGATTTTTGTCTTTTATTATTAGTCCCACAATGTTCTGGAATGTTCCAGGAAGCACTAGAATATTACGGAATAGTACAGAATGTTACAGAAACGTCTGGAATGTTCCTATCCTGGCGAAAGCATATCTTTAAAAAAAAAAAAAAAACTGGCAAAATTAGCACCAAAAAAGTATCTGTACTAAACCAGTGTTTCATAATTCATTATAGAAGTTGTAGATTTTATCTGACCAAAATATTGATGCTACGTGAAAATAAATAGTGCAATAATAATGAGCACCAAAGAATTACAAATTGTAATTGAATTTGTGTTACATTCTGTGCAATTTTTCATCACGTCACATTTCTTACACAACATTAAAAAAGATTACTAATTCATTCATTTAACAAACTATCACTAGCTAGCTAACAAATGGTTATATGTCCTTTTGACTTTTGCGATTTAAATGTTAGCAACAATCGCATGGATGTCATGGAAGTTAATTGAAGGACACTGTAAGCTCCATCACAACAGGGTTTACTAGTTTATTAATTTGTATTATTATTATTATTATTATTATTATTAATACTGGGGTAAAACACAGCTGAGTGAAAAGGGTCCAACAGCAACAGGAAGTTCAATTTTTAGACAGAGTTTGACATATAATCCTCAATAATAGGTACTTGTTTTATCCCACACTTTTGTCTCCAGGTATTGTGCATTCAGAAACATTTACACTTTTAGAGATTCAGATATGGCAAGATACAAGTTAGATTTAAACTGCACACGGCAGGCTCTGTGAATGGCTGCCGTACGCCACTGGAGTGTAAGATGAACTAATTTAGATAATAAGCACCTTTCTAGCCGTACAAGAGAGTGAGATAGACAGAGAGAGAGAGAGAACGAGTGCGTGGAGGTTAATGACAGTCTATTCACCACCTCCTCTCTCCTTCCTAAGTGCCAATCTCCGTCTTATTGTTCTGGATCTCTCTTTAACGTATAGACTAATGTGAAACACGGTGCTCTATTCAGCATCAGACAAGCGCAGTTCATTTCCAAACTCTTCGTTTAGCCTCGGTTGATTCATATCTTGAGTCTGAGAGTTTGTACTGCATCCCTACAAAGACTAGAAGATACTCGATTGGTCGCAAAGAGGAAGGGAGGATTTTATGGATTATTTTAAATGTTGTCCTCTGAAAGACCTTCAGAGTTTCATTTCATTTCAATCTCAGTGTCACTGAGGCTTTAATTGTCAAACACCAGAATTTTAGACGCTGTGACGCCAGTAGCCTAGTGTTTAAACAGGAGTTTGGTCATGGAAATATCAAAGGTGTGATGCCATGCTGGAGTCTCCTGCCGGAGCGACTGGAATCCCCCGTCACCACAGTGCCCTTCAGCACACTGGATCACTACTGAGGGGATTTCCCTGCAGTTCCTTCACGGCACGGCACTTGACATGATCCAGTTAGGAGGTTTTAGGTAAATGCAAAGTATTTCATATTAAAGAGAGATGTAGAAATGTTCCAGTTCATCATAATATGACCCAAAAGACATTTTCTAAAGAGTAAAATGTACATCAATAAAGCGATATATTTTACCATAATGAAAGTCTTGACATCATTTATTCTCTTTCATGTCATTCCAGCCCTGTGTTATTATCTTTCAGATACCATAAAAATAAAACAAACTTTGCACTTTTCCCATCCCATAGCAAAATGTGAGTTTTGAGGCCATATTTGAGAATGCTTTGTCCTTTATATCAGTGGAAACTATAATTTTACACTATACTGTTCAAAAGTTTGGGGTCGGTAAGATTGTTTTTATGTTTTTAAGTATCTTATGCTCACCAAGGCTGCATTTATTTGTTTAAAAATACAGTTATATTGTGATCAGTTTAAACAAGCTGTTTTCTATTTTAATTTTAAGTTTAAAATGTAATTTATTCCTGTGGTCAAAGTGTCACGAGAAATCTTTCCAAATTGCTTAAGAAACATTTCTCATTTTTATCAATGTTGAAAGCCTCTAAACTTTTCCACATAGTCGCCTTAGTCTTAAAAAGACATATAACAACCATACTGTAAAAAAAAAAAAAAAAGTTGAGCCAACTTCAAATTTTAAGGCAACCAGCTTCAGCAGATTTTTGAGTTTTCTCAACTTGTTGTTTTAAGTTTATACAACAAAAATCTCCTACAAAAATTAGTTGAGAGAACTAAAAAATCTGCTGAAGCTGGTTGCCTTAAAATTTTAAGTCGGCTCAACTTTTTTTTTTTTTTTACAGTGCAATAACATTTGACTTCTTTGACACTAAAACTTTGAATGAATACAGTTTTGTAAGGACAGGAGGAGGAGTAAATGATGACAAAGTGAAGTTTGGTGCTTAACATTATTATATACTGTATAACTATAGTAACTATCATAATGTTCAGTCTCCAATTCTCATTCAGTAGGAATAAAGAATAATGTGTGCATGATTGCACAAATAAGCACTTCCACTAGAGATGAGACACATACAGTATACATACAGTTGTATGGATGGATTATTCTGAGAGTGAGAGAGAAAACGAAAGCGAGAGAGAAGGGGGCATTAATTAGGACAATAGAGAGTGTGCTCACAGGATCACTAACACACAGCTGAACAGATGACAGTCAGGACACACAAACACCTGGGTATGCAGCACCCTCTATTGACCAACAGCAGCAGGTCATCGTTATTTCTGCCTTATCTGGGTCTGTCTGGAATAGCATTAAAGAAAAAATCACCCAGAAAACATAAATACTGACCCAAAGGCCTCACTCACAAGCAAATGTAGTAGAGAAAATATAACCCATCATGCTTCTATTCATTTAATTTTATTATTATTATTATTATTATTATTTTATTTTAAATTATTTGAAAACAAACTTGTTCTGAATGCATTTAATAAAATCGAATGCAATTAAACATATAATTGTACAATAATTATAATAGCAAAAAATAACCCAGTTTCTAAAATGGATTCAAATGTTCTCTTGATGTTTACATCAAAGTTCACATCTAATTAAACGTAACAGTGTTTTAGTGTTAATTCACCCATCATTTAATATACTTCAAATACACAACATGTGTGTATTTTTCAATATTTGCTCAATGTGTTTGGCTAGTAAATCAAAGAAAGAAAGAAAGAAAGAAAGAAAGAAAGAAAGAAAGTGTTTTTTATGTTTAGTCTGCGTCATGTTAATAATTTGCCATGATTTGATGGGTTTCTGCAGTTCATGGGAATGTGTGTTGTTTACTTATTGTTTACATCAAAGGTCACATCTACGAAAACATAAATACATGCATGCATACATAAACAAATAAAAATATGTTCTATGTTTACTCTGTGTCGTGTTATTAATTTGCCATAATTTGTTTGGCCTAAGTAGTTCATTGTAGTGTAAATATTTATTTGTTTTTTGTTTGTTTTTTAATCAGTTTTAAGGCTGTTTTGTTTACTTTTTACTTACATCAAAGGTCACATCTAAATAAATAAATAAATAAATAAATGTTGTGTTTAGTCTGTGTCATGTTATTAATTTGCCATAATTAATTGGGCCTAAGCAGTTCATGGTAATGTAAATATTTAATATTAATACATTTTTGTCAGTATTAAGGCTGTTTTGTTTACTTTTTGTACTATATATATATATATATATATATATAATAAAAAAAATTGCTGTATTAAGTCTCCAATTGATGTCGACTGTAAAAACTGGGTCCTGAAGCGAAACCGTTCGCTGTAGATGTGTGCCGGGTGATGCATGATGGGATGCAGGCAGCACATGAGATCATGAGAGAGAGAAAGGAGACAGAGAAGGAGTGCCGCCACACTTCCTGGCCAGATTGCTTGCTCCCCTCACACCTTTGTTTGTGCTGATGGGAGGACTGAGGCCGACGGGTGTGAAAGTCACACACACACACACACACACACACACACTCTCTCTCCACCATGCAGAAGCCGCACTGTTTTGTTTGTTTCGACTTATCGGTGGAACAGATTGAGGATCGAGGCGTCGTCTCACGTTTGACGTTAGTTTTGAGAAAATCACACCCCTGAGAGCCACGGACCAGAGCCGTTGACAGTGCAACTTTGATTTGTGTATGCGTGTGTTTGTCACAACCCCTCCTCTCCAGCTCATACACCCTCAACACCTCCGAGCTGGTCAACATATGTCAGAAAGCGGGAGGAAACGAGGCAGAGGGCTGAGAATGAAGACGGTGCTGTCGTCTATTACACGCGAACGCCGAGCACAACAGTCAGGGTGCAAATTACTGAGGCCTTCTGACATCTACCCCCTCCTAGAAAGTCAAAGCTGGAGTTTGGGAATTGTCAGTCTGAAAGTAAATACACTAGACTTTTCTTCACATTTTGTAAGAATGCTTCATAATTTGTTTATATAACCACAAAAGTCAGATTACAAGATAGTCAGTGTGTGTGTTTGCAGTTTAAAGTAAATATTCTAGACTTGTTTTCATATTTTTGTAAGGAATGCTTATATAATATGTTTATATAACCACAAAGTTCACATTACAAGATAATGAGTGTTTGTATTTCCACCTGGCAATAAATATATGATAGCAGCTAGTGTGCAAGGAGATAAGCAGCTCGGTTACTTTCCATTAGGGTCGGACTTTACATGAATAAAAGACAGTTGCTGTCTTTGCTCATTAATTCATTATACTGTAGATCAGGGCTCAGAATCCATAGATGCACATGCTAGAATAACTTTATTAATTTGAATTAGAAATGTCACAGCATGTTTTAATGATGAAAAATGATTCATTGAATTTACTCTTTTTTTAAGGTAAGTGGTTGCAATCAATTTATTTTAGCTACATTTAAATAAACGAATTTAGTTGACTAACATTCAACATTTTTTTAAATGTAGCTAAAATAAATTGTTTGCAACCACTTACCTTAAATTTTTTTTTGTAAATTCAATGAATCTTTTTTTTCAGTGTAAAATATAAGAAATAAAACAAAACAAAAAAACAACAAAATAAGCATAAACTACAAAACAAGATGAAAAACAAAATCAAAACAAAAAAGGCAAACATAAACTATAATACAAAAACATAAATAAAACAAAACAAAATAAAGCAAACACAAACTACAAATCAAAACAACAAAACAAACACATGCACTAAACAAACAAACAAACAAACAAAACAATGGCATATTGTTTAAAAATGTTTTAAAGGATTTGCCAGAGTTTGTTTTAAACTAAAATCAAAAAATAAAAAACAAACAATACAAAAAACTAAACAGAACTAAACAAGAAAAAAACAATGACACATTGTTTAAAATGTTATTAACACCTGTTATACATGACACATTTGACAAGTATATCACACATAACTATATTTTATTTTATTATTTTTTTTAATAATTATAAAGATTTAGTTAGGATGTGCTAGTGTAGCAAAAAGATGATGAGCCATGGGATGAACCTGAACAAAGGGCATCTTACAGCTTTAAAACATTTTTTTAAATGAAATTCATACCCGGACAACAGTGTGATCTGTGGAGAAAAAAAAAAAATCTACAAAAATCTAAAATAAAGTGAAATCTACAATTTTTAGTGTGCTATGAGATAATATTTAGAGGTAATCTAGCAGTGAATTCACTAGTGCTGCCTGCTCTCGTGTGTGTGTGTGTGTGTGTGTGTGTGTGTGTGTGTGTGTGTGTGTGCAGTCATGTCTGCGTGGAGGAGGGTGTATTCCAGATTTGTGTCGTCCACAGCAGTACAGCCTTTTCCAGCTCAGCAGCCGAGAAAGTGCCAATTGCACAGTTTAAAAGCCCCCACTGGTGCGGACATGATAGATAGTTTAAAAATGAGGAC